>ONZA01009077.1:0-21821 GCA_900322205.1 Kewa caespitosa
TATATATATATATATACACACACACATACACATATATTTTGACGAGGATAGTTCTAAAATAAATATTACATTTTTTTTATATTTTATAACAAAAATTAAAAGTTAAAAAGAAAAACATGGTCATGGTATTGATAAAATGATGGTATGGTTAATGGTATGTATGCATATGGTGGATGACATACATTGATTTTATTTCCTAAACGTATTTCTTGTAGTTGACAATTTTCTTTTCTTTTTTTTTATTTTCATTAATTTCTACGGTTAAGATTCATTTTAAAGTTGACTAGGGGCTGTGAATGAAAGATCTTGGTGCATGCATTTAACCTATCAAGCCTACCAAATTCGATGTGGATTATAGAATTTTTGATTGTAGAATACACATTGCATTCTTTTCAAAGTTTGTGTTTGACGAACGTTGTGTTAACGAGCTTTAACATATCTCTCTACTCTCTATCATCACTTTTATGTAAGTTCATAAAAAATATTAACCTTCTTTAGATAATTAATCAACATAAACTTGAAATAATAAAGTTCTATTCTTATAAGATTCTTACTCATTCATTCATATTTAAATATCACATTGCATACAATTCAATCCACGCCCTCATCACAGTCATTGGAAGTGCTTCTTGGATTCGAGATTCCTGGTGAACTCATTCCTTAGGAATTTACAAGTACCTAAACTCTTCTTTTCTTATCACCTATATTTATATTTAATTAGTCTAAATAATAAAGAAAGGAGTTAATAATGTAGAACCTATGCATATTTTCTCTATGATAAACTTTAAGTTAATTTTCTTTAATTATTCGTTCAAAATACTCATCAAAATCAGAATGATATGTGCTAATCCTATTAGGATTTTACTCCAAATTTGATCTAATTTTATGCTTATGTAACAACTCAACAAGCGAATACTAGCGCTTTCATGTGAACATGAATGTTAATGCAAGAGATTAATACCAATATTGAATGATTGTTAATGCATTAGTAATAGAGGAGAATTTGAGAATGCATACCATTGTCACTTTCGTAGCTTACCTCTAAAACCGAATATCACTCCATTGGACATGAGAGGTCTGAAAGGCTATAGCCTCTAAGGGATGTAGGCCCGCCGTAAAAAAAGTTAAATTATTGAAATTAGTCCCTTATGTGATGTCCCTTTCTAACATAGTCTAAATAGTTCAAGCTTGCAGTTTTCAGTTCCTCCTTATTAATACATCCTTTTCTTTTGTTTTTAATTTTTATTTTTATTTTTTTGTTTTTGTAATAAAGTGACGAATCCATCACCTTAAGTGCGATTTCCAATTTCACAAAATATAAAATTAGTTTTCTAAATTTGAAAGCGATAGTTGACACCAGTTGATTCATTCTTGGGAGACACTCTTGCCCCTAGCTCCTTGGCGGGAGCTTGGATGGGTCGCGACCTCTATAGTAGCGATTGCACTAAGGATAACATTTAAGAGAGGGTAATACATGAAAAGAATTGTTGTTCCGAGCATTTCTATGATAGGAGAGTGGACCCTCAAAGAATCAAAGGGTTAGAATGCCTTAGTTGCTTGAGAAGAGGTAATTGCTCACGTGGCTCGTCGAACGAAGGGTGCGTTCACAATAAACGCACGTGAACTTCCCCCGTCAATCTCCGGGGAATGGTCCTCCGACGATCAAGTCATTCAAGGTGTCTAAAATGGATTTACCCCTAATGGGAAGTGGGCCTTAGGGCCAAATAGAAAGCTCTTTAGGCAATTAAATCTTTATTGGGAAAGAGGAAAGACTTGAATACTCTAGAGAGAGACAGAGGAATAAACGAACTATTAATAAGTTGTCAATCAATTACCTCTTGAAGTGTGTGCATGCCTCTATTTATAGACATTTCCCAAATGATGCTAGGGTTACATCTCGTTCACTAGGTGGCCACCATGTGGACATTCCGTTCTTGGGCTTGGTGAAGATTTGGGCCTTGGTGGCCGTGAATAAGCCTCGGCCACGTTTCTAATATAAGTGGCTTTACAGAATCTTCCACATGGTTTGCCATCATCGAGAAGGTTTGATTAGGCCTTGTCCGCCCATACTCATGTCGTGGGTGCATATCATCTACCCCTTCTTCTACCTCGGGAGCAGCAATACCTCTTATCTGACCAAACGTCTTGGGCCCCCTCAGCGACACCATTTCTCACCAGAGCACTCGGCCACGAAAACATAGTGAATCTTGGTTCTGCTCCAGGAGGGGCCCTTGTCTCATCTGGAGGAGACGAGGCCATGACCAAGCATATTGTCTGAGATGGTCTTGATGAGGAGGATAAGCCAAGGACAAGGCCCAACCCGAGAAGAGTGAGCTCTTGGGTAGCAAGTGCGGCCCAAGAGGAAATGGATCAAACATGTGCCCCTCGGATTGGACATGTATCTGGGGTTTGCCGAGGGTGTTGTCTGATTTGAAAAGTACAGGAACAAGAAGGGATGAGGAACGTAGAGGTGCATGGAAGCTACCATAAGACGGACTTCCACCTTTGTCCGCTTCCTCGAGATGAGTGCTTGAGCAGATGTTTGACACGTGTCGGGGGTGTGATGTGACGTTTTGTCTCCTTCTCCCCTTCCTTATAAATAGGGCTCCTCCCCTCATTTCTTCTTTCTCACTTTCGCTAATTCTGGAGAGAGAAAGAGAATCTTTTGAGAGAGCAAGTCCCCCTTGCTCATCGGCGGCGAAGATAGACTCGCTTCCACTCGTTTGTCGGACCCTCATCTTTCCAGGCACCTTTCATCTCTTTATACATATGTCTTTTAATGAAGAATTCAAATGGGACCCCGTCCTTGGGGCTTACGTTGAAAACAATCCACAGGCTCATCAAGAGCATCTAGAGAGAACCATGGAGGTGTTTCGGCTCCTCCATGAATGCCAAGTCTTCTACACTAAGTGGCACGTGCCCGGTGACATCCCTTTCCAAGCTCGGGATCACTTCGGCCAGGAGCTCGACGTGAATAACCTTGGCAAAGACGAGGGCTGTGCATTTATGGGCAATAATAAGGGATTCAACCCTTCATATGGCCCCAAAACTTCTCATCCAAAGGATGTTAGAAATAACTCATCAGTAAATAACCCCGACGCAGCAAGAATAAAAAATTGTTATAACATAGACGCTTCGACTCTAGCGAGCTTGACTATACCGGTGCAGGCTTGGCGCTTCTGGAGGAAGATTGTCGCTAGGAGGATGACTCTGATGAAGCAGACATCTCGGNNNGTGCTTCATGTGCTTGAGGATGACTCTGCATCTTTGTCCGCCAAGCCCGTCACCTGGAAAGCTCAAAAGAGGCATAGGGCTATAACGAACAAAAGTCTGAAATTGGGTTCGTTAGTTGGTAAGTTGAATTTACTTTTTTTTTCGTTGTCTCATAAGATCCCAACAAGGTTACCATAGCTTGCTTCCCATCCTACACAATTTCAAAGGGGATGACGAATGCGGTCAAGAAAGTGAAGCTGACGGAGGAGGAGAAGGCTGTGATGAGGAAGGACCTGGTTGAGATACCAAGCCACTAGACCATCCTAGAAAGTGACAAGGACCAGTTCAAAACATTGGTCGGCAGGAATGAAAGGGCCTTCTTGCTGGACGTGGAAGAGGGTTTGAGGGTCGACCCTGTTAAAGGCCACGTCACCTTTCATTCTCTTTCAGCCGATTTGGGCTTTTGCCATCCTCTTCATTCCTTTTCCCTATCTCTTTCAAGGCCTATAAGTTGGCCCGTGCACAGCTCATCCCCAACACATGGGGACATTAATTTCTTCACTATTTTTTGTAAAGTTTACAAAATAAAGCCCACCCTCGACCTATGGTCCTTAGTGACGAATGACCCTAAATAGCACCCTACTGTAAATTCTATATTTTCTTTTGAGCCAAATTTAGAAAACTTCTCTGGTCCCTTGATGCCCTCAAAAAATCACAACTAGATACACAATATTTACTATGTTGGTGCCATGGAAGATGGTTTCTTGAATGACATCCCATCGTGGAACACACCCACCTAGTTAGACCCTCTCGACCGGCCCTCGTCAGAGGATAAGGCTGCTTTGAAGCTCTTTACATGGGAACACAAGTACCAGAAGCCGATGGCAAAATATTCATCAAGATGTCTCTTTGGGGAGTTCCCGAAAGGGGATGGGCTCGGGACAAGGGGTTTCTAGTGTACTATGGGATCAGCGATGCCATGGACTGGGGTACCTTCATCTTTTTCCCTTCGTTGTAATCTTTGTCATTTTGCATTTGTGTTTGCTTTCATTTTCTTTTACTCACTTAGTGTTTGCGCCTTTGAAGAAATCGCTAGCGACAACCTCCTGTCTTGCTCGGTCGGCTCTGATATGATAGGCACTTTGTCCTTTTAGGAGGTTCGTGCTCAGATAGCCGCCGAGAATAAACTCAAACTCGACGAGGCTAGAGCCATAAGTTCTCATTCGATCTCTTCTTTCTTTCCTTTTTCTTCGTCATTTTCTTTCATCTTCTAACTTCCAAGTTTTCCATGTTTATAAAATTGATAGTGGCGCGTGACATAGGGCGCCGAGATGAAGCGGAAGAGGTAAATGGTGACCCCCTCATTGGTTTCTGAGGGGTCTTTGTCCTCTCCAATGAGAAGAATAACTCCCCCAGCGAAGCCCAATTAGAAAACAATGGACATCGGCAAGCAGCTCCGTGAGGTGGTCGTTAAGATTGCTTCCAACAGGAGCCCGAAGAGGCAGGATCTAGAGGGCATTACAAAAAATCCTTTGATGAAGGCGCTCTAGACGGAGAAGGGCCTAGATGGTTCGAGGGACAGTAGGGGGAAGACTTTGACTGTTACCCCCCTCTCCTCTCTCTCCCCCCACAGTGAGCTCGTCAGGAGACACCTTCCCCTAGTACCTCTCTCATAAGTCCGATGAGAAGGAGAAGGTGGCGGCTTCCTTTCTCCCCAAGTTTGTGCTTGTGGAGGACCTCCAATATTTAAAGGAGAGTCATGCTGTGGTCGAGTACATGAGTCAGCGTATGGCCATGGAGGTACATTTCATTTCTCAATTGTATGGTTTTTTTCTTCAAGTGTCGTGTGCTGAGCCATCTTTGTTTTGTGTGCATGGTGTTATCCTCTCTTGGTACTTCACAGGCCACTCTCGCGAGATGATGAGAGAACTTAAGAAGGCCAAGAAGGCGAGAGAAGTGGTGGAGAAGGCAAAGGAGAAGGCTGAGAGGGAGGGTGACAACCTGGCTGGTCGTTACGAGTCTCTGGAAGGGAAGATTTTATATCTCATCGATGAGGGGGTGGCCCGAATGCTAGAGCTACTGGAGAGGGCGAAGGCCGAGCTGGAGGAGGAAAAGACGACAATCCAAGATGAGCTGATTAAAAAGTAGAAGGATCACTTGGATGCCTACAAGCTGAAGGTGAAGCTTGAGATAAAGAAAGCCAATACCAAGGAGCTTGTGGACGCGATGGTCTCGTCCGAGAGTATCTTTGTTAAGGAGGTTAAGGCGACCTTCATGTCTCTCTTTAACTCAGAGCCCGGCTTCGAGTTCCTGATGATGTAGAGGGTTATCCTCTCAGCAACCAAGGCAGGGGAGGACGTCTCTTCTTTGGAGAAGAACTACAAGGATCTTCTGGCCTAGGACCCTCGTTAGCATTACAACCAGCTGTTAGCTAATGATCTGATGGACCTTGACACCCTATTTCCAGAAGGCTTGGAGATGGAGGCCTTTCGTGACCAAGCCTCGGGTGTGGGAGAAAGCCAAGGAGGGGGAGGTAAGGACCAGGTCGATAACGACGAGGGAAAAGGCGACGAGAACCAGGCCGACAACGATGCCCAAGATGCTTCTTCTCCTTCTCCAAACAATGTCTAGTCTTGCTGATGTACTCTTCTCTGGTTCTTGTATATTTTTCTTTTTCCTTAGGGAGTTCTGCAATACCCTTTGTCATTTGGTATGGACATTGTTTTCTTAATGGGATATTTCATATGATTTTGTCGTTGAATTTTTTCTTGCTTTCTTCGTGTTTGCTACATTTGTTTAAGTGCAGAATGCCGAGAGTGAATGGTGAGGGAACTCCTCTTGTCCGTTGCCCCCACTTAAGGAAAACTAGTGTTTTCGCAATTCCTCTCGTCCAATTATGTTAGAAGTTTGTGTTTCCCCCAAGGTGGGGTCTCTTCTATACGTTTTTAGACCTCTTCATTTTCCCCCAGGGAGGGGTCTCATCTACTCCTGGCTAGACTTTTGGTTTGCCCCCAGGGTGGGGTCTCATCTATTCGTGCTTAGACTATTCATTTCGTGCTTAGACTATTCATTTGCCTCCAGGGTGTGATCTCATCTATTCAAGATCGAAAAGAACTAGAACATGACAAGGAGTTGAAGGGCTTCGTAGCCGTAAATTTCATTCATGGCTTTTTGGGGGTGCCGACCACTTCTGCCAAAGGCCTTTGCAAAAAGGGATACGCTATTTGGGGGTGCCTACCTCGTCATCAAGAAACTAAAAAAGGTCTTGGAATCAGAAAATGATAAGAGGATGTTTGGGGGAGCGTACCTCAATGAGGCTCCATGCTGAGCGCTTCCTCTTACATGAAGAACTTCTGCAAGTTTTTTATATTCCAGGCCTTGCGTATCTTTCTTCCATCTGTGGCTTCCAACCTATAGGCCTTTGTACATAGCACCTCGATCACTCTATAGGTTCCTTATAAGTTCGGAGTCAACTTGCCATCCTCATTCTGCCTTCCCATAGATTCCATGTTTCTAAGGACGAGGTCACCCACATTGAGTTTTCTTACCCTTACTCGTTCGTTAAAGGCACTCATCATCCTCTGCTTGTAAATCTCAGCTCTCAGCAGCGAGTCTCCTCGTATATCGGGTAGGAGGTCAAGGTTGTTCTTCAATTTTTTTTCATTCGTCTCAGGGTCAAACTGTACAACTCCCGAGCTCAAGTTGGCAAACTCTAATAGGAGAACGAGATTAGAGCCTAGACAACGTTGAAAGGTTTCTTTCCCGTGATTAACTTCTCTATCGTCATCGACGCCCACAATACCTCTATCAACTTTTCGGCCCAGAGCCCCTTTGCCTTATCTACCTTTCTCTTTGTAACGCTTACCAGAATCTTGTCACTTGATTCGACTTGGCTATTCGTCCGAGGTCTTGTGACATCAGTAAAGTTTGCCCTGACCCTATTCTTGGCTAACCAATCTGTAAGCTTCGGCATATCGAATTTTTTGTCGTTATCAAAAATGATACTTCGGGGGGGTGCCAACGTGTAACAATGTTCTTTAGAATGAACTTCTTTACGTCGGCTATGGTTGTGTTCTTCATGGCCCTTGCTTCTATCCACTTGGTGAAATAATCAACAGCGACTATTGCATACTTCAGTTATCCTGGTGCTTGCGGGAAGGGACCCACTATATCCATGCTCTAGAGGTGGAAGCGCATTGGCCACAATATGGGAGATAGCTCAGCAGAAGGGAGCTTCGGCATCGAGCAAACATTTGGCACTTTTCCCAACTTTTGATCATTTCTGCCGCATCACTCTTCATGGTCGGCCAGTAGAAGCCTAGCCTCAAAATTTTGTGCGCCACGGTTCGTCCTCCTTGATGGGCTCCGCAAATCCCGGCATGGGCCTCTTGGATTATCTCTCTTCCTTATGTTTTCGAGACAAACTTTGGTAGTGGATGACTCAAACCCCTTCTTGTGTAGGGTGTTGTCTCGGACTTCAAAACACTTTGCCCTTGTCTGGACTCTCTTCCCATCATTTTCGTCCTCTGGGAGCTTCCCATCCTTGAGCAATGCCATCAAGGGTTCAATCCACACATCACTGTTGTTGAGCAAGTGAACCGCTGGTTCGGCCTCAATACTTCTACATTTCTTCTCTTGCCAAAAAATATTTCGGGAGACCCCTGCACATGATGAGCTGGCTAGACAAGCCAGGGCGTCGGCGTGGTGATTTTCTACGTGCGGAATGTGCTCCATGACCACTTTGTTAAAACACATGCTCATTTATCAGACTTTGCTGAGGTAAGCCTTCATCCATTCTGCCTTTGCCTCATACTCCCATGAAATCTGGGATACAACGAGCTGGGAGTCCATATTTAGCTTCAATGTCAGATGCTTGGAACTTGAATCTCATTGCATATTCAGAAACATCTCCCTCTACCGAGGTAATGACAATGCTCATCAACGATGAACCATCGCGCTCATCAACGAGGACTCCGTCCAGTAGCTCAACGTTCTCTCTAATGGAATCTGCTCGGTGATGAAGTCAGGTAGTGCTCGACTCTTTATTGCCCTAGTGAGTTCATATGAGATGTCCTAGTCGATGAGTTTTGTGTGTCCATACTTGTTCTCTTTCTGCCTAGTCCAGCTTCCCTAGTATCCTCTTCAAGGGTTGGATTGTCAAGACAATGATGGGATGTTCCTGGAAGTAGGGTCTGAGTTTCTAGGAGCTGATGAGGACCTGCAAAGCAAAACTTCCGGCTCGAAGTACTTGAACTCGGCCCCAAAGTAGACCAATTCCTGCTTCTTTTATTCTTCTTTGACAAAGACCGAGGTGACAACCCTTTCAAAAATGGCGAGGTAAAGAAAGAGCCTCTCTCTGTGCTTCAACGAAGTTATCCTTGGCAGGGATCCCAAGTACTTCTTCAATTTCTCAAACGCTTCTTGTACTTCATCACTCCACTCAAATCTTGTCCCCTTTCTCAATGCTGAGAAAAAATGTGCACACTTGTTCGCTGATTTGGAGACGAAGCGATTTAGTGCTATGATGCACCCTATTAATTTTTGTACATCTTTTATGCATTGTGGAGGCTTCATGTCAATAACGGCCCTCACCTTCTCTAGGTTGGCGTCAATGCCTCTCTCGCTGACCATGAAGCCAAAAAACTTGCCTCCCCTCACCTCGACGACACACTTCTTAGGGTTGAGCTTCATCTTGTTCTTCTTGAGGGTCTCGAATGTTTCCCTCAAGTCTTCCACATGATTAATTGACTTCACACTTTTGGTGATGAGGCCGTCCACATAGGATTCGAAGTTTCTTCCTATTTCCCCCTCGAAGACCTTTTAATCGAGCCTTTCAAATGTGGCTCAAGCATTCTTTAAGCCAAAAGGAAACATCGTATATTAGAACACACCTTCGTCGGTGATGACGGTTGTCCAACTCTGGTTTTTCATCCTCATGAAGACTTGGTGGTATCCCGAAAAGGCATCCATGAAGCTTAAAAGGTCATGACTTGTTGTAGAGTCAACCAACTTGTCTATCCTTGGGAGAAGGAAATAATCTTTTGGACAAGCTTTGTTTAGATCGGTGTATTTAAGACACATCCTCAAAATTCTCGTCACCTTTTTCACCATCACCACATTGACGAGCCAATTTGGGTATTGACATTCTCAGATGAAGCCTGCTTCTAACAACTTCGTCAGTTCTGCTGATGCGGCTCGGCTCCTCTCATCTCCTAGGTGTCTCTTCTTCTCCATCACCGGCTTGGGTTTGGGATTTACACCGAGCCTATGCTCCATGAGGGACCTTTCAATGGATGGCATCTCGTCCGGGCCAAAGGCAAAGATTTCTTAGTACTCCCGCAGGAGCTCCATCAGTTTCTCCTTGGTGGTCTCATCAAGCTCATCACCAAGGTATGTGACTTGTTTAGGGCCAGAGGGGTCCAAGACCACCTCCACCTTATCACCAGAGGGGGTAGCCCTCTCCCTCTCCTCAATTCTTGCGTCGACAATCTCTAGAGGGACAATGTCCACCATCATACATTGTGCCCCCTTTCCCTTTCCCTCCTTAATCAGGGGAGTCTCTTCTATCTTCACGACAACCCCTCCTTCTTTTGGTATTTCCTTCTTTGT
Organism: Kewa caespitosa; assembly: GCA_900322205.1. Classification (NCBI taxonomy): domain Eukaryota; kingdom Viridiplantae; phylum Streptophyta; class Magnoliopsida; order Caryophyllales; family Kewaceae; genus Kewa; species Kewa caespitosa. The sequence continues at coordinate 9,823 of ONZA01009077.1, forward strand.
CTTCAACTTTGGCTCAACCGAGGGTTCTGCCTTTTCTTTGGCCAAGGGTACTACCTTCTCGGCGGCCAAGCTCTTGCTGTTGTGGCATCGAACGTAGCAAGAACGTGCCATCTTCTAGGCACCGAGAATGATTCCCACTTCCCCATTGTCTCTGTGGAAGTTTAACATGAGCAACATCAAGTTCGGCGTCCCGGTTATCTTGTTCAACGGCGACCATCCGAGGAGGACGTTGTATGCCAATGGAACGTTAACGACGAGGAACTCTAAGACAACACGCCTTGCTTCTCTCTTTGGTCCTGTTCTCACCTGGACTTTAACGCTTCCTATTGGGTTGACCTGATTTTTGCCAAAGCCCACCACCGGGTGGCTCATCGGCACTATCTTATCTGCGGTGTCTCTGAGTTCCATGAGGCAGCTACTTGGGGTCACATCCACCGAGCTCCCTGTTTCTACAAGGACCCTCTTCACCAAAGTGTTAGCGATCTTCATCTCGATGACGAGGGGGTGGTTGTGAGGATATTGGAGGGGTCTCATGTCTACCACGTCAAAGGCGATGGGCTTCCCGGACTTAGGGACATCCTCGATCAACACGAATTGATGAAGGGACTTCAGGTGAGCTCTTCTTGCTTTGTTTGTGAGACCGCTTCCTGCCGGGCCACCGGAGATGACCACTACCTCATAGAAATTCAATGAGAATCCTGAGGGCTCGGGCTCGGCTGCCTCCTTGCTCGGAAGGATGGTGGTTGTGCCTTCATCCTTCATGAATGAATTGATCTTTCCGTCTTGTGCCAGCTTCTCTAAGTACGAAGAGAGTTCTTGGAAATACTTCGTGTTGCGCCCGTGATCTTTGTGGTAGTGGCTTAAAAAGTAGCTTTTGCTGTTACCTTTCTTCATTGGGGTTAGGTCGGGTAGCAACTTGGGGTTGATTTTTTCCAAGACAGCTTCTTGGTTGCAATTCAGAATTTGGTTCACGGCAGGGCTCTCGGGCACCTTTCTTCCATATTTTTCCTGACCTTTGAATCCACCTCGTCCTCCTCCGCTTCCCGATCCCTTCTTCTTGAAGTAAGGCTTTTTCTCGTTCAGAGTCTCAACCTTTCTCCTTTTATTCCTATATATATTTGTCCATTTTTCCTTGTGGTGCTTATCTCGTCGATGCCCCCCGTCAACTATGCCTCTTCCAAAAATTTCCTAAGCAATGAACAGTTTGGAAGAGTAGGCTCGGACGAAGGGTAGGGTGAGTTTCTCTTTCTTCAGCTTCATGTGCTAAAAATCTTTTAAAATTTCACTTCCCTTGACGATGCCTTTGAAGTAAGCCATGTAAGCAATTGTTTGATTGAGCTCTGTTACCTCTAGCTACTCGTCACTGAAGCATTTTTCATAGTCCTTCATCGGCTCCTTTTTTCGTTGGACAATGTTGAAGAGGTTGCAGTAGTGCTCGTCAATGCTGTGAAAAATCTATGACGAGGCAGGCTTTCTAACCATTTGAGGACTCGTCCTTCCAGCGTTTTGATGAAGTCCCGGCAGAACATGGCATTTTTCGTATCATGCGTCATCGTGGCGGCCTCTTAGGCTATCACGTGTTCTCTGGGGAACATCGTCACGTCATACTTCTTTATCTTCCCTATCTAAGAGTTCAGGTACAGGGGATATTATCCCTTTGCTGAAAGGGACCTTCATGGTAAGGTCGGGGACTTATCTCCAGCTCATTCTTAGGGCTCTCCACCCACCTCTAGAGGCTATCCGCTTCTTCATTGCCTCCAAACTTGTACGCAAGTCCCAACTGCTCCTCTTTGACCCTTTCGGGATCCTCATGCTCAAGCTTCTGCTGGAAGCCTTTGGTCTACTCTTTGGCTTTCAAGAGGATGAACAAGATCTACTCAAGTTGAACCTTGGGGAGTTCATCACCTTGGTTGTCCTGGATTCTTCACCATATTGGTTCTTTGACCATTGCACTTGGTTGGCAGCGACCTTCTTCGAGACGCCTTCTTAGAGGGCCCACGAAGGTGCCTTCTTCGTGGCCCCTCTTCATCCCATGATTCAGGATGTCATCACGGAGAGATATGCACATCTTATGCATGTCTCCTAAGATGTTGGCTTGTAAGGCGGCCAACTCTTCCCTCGTGACAGGGGGTGGGATGTTGCCTCATCGTTCAGTTGACGAGGTGGAGTGAGGCTCTTCTTCGTGGTTCGACATGTTGGTTTTTTTTGGTTGAGGTGTTTGAATGTGTTTATTGTTTCTTATCTCATGCAACTTCGGCTAGCCACTTTATACAAGTGGCGCCAAATGTTTTGGGCATTTTTGAGTTAGAAGAGTTGACCCTTGAAGACTCAAAGTGTTAAAATGCCTTAATTGCTTGAGAAGAGGCAAGTGATGACATGGCTCATTTGATAAAGTTTTCCTACACAATAAATGCACGTGAACTTACCTCAGCGTGGTCCGGGGAACGGTTGTCCGACGGTCAAGTCATCCAAGGTGTCTAAAATGGGTTTACCCCTAATGGGAAGTGGGCCTAAGGGGCAAAGAGAATGCTCTCTAGGCAATCAAATCTTTCTTGGGAAAGAGAAAATACTTGAATGTTGTAGAGAGATAAAGAGGAATAAACGAGCTATCAATTAGTTATCAATCAATTAACTATTGAAGTGTTCATGCCTCTGTATATGGACATTTCCTAATTGATGCTAGTGTTACGGCTCGTCCGATGGGAGGCCGCCATATGGACATTCCCTTCTTGGGCTTGGTGAAGATTTGGGCCTTGGTGACCATGAATCAGCCTCGGCCATGTGTCCAATACACGTGGCTTTTCTGAATCTTCCACATGTTTCCTGCCATCTTCTAGAAGGTTTTCTTTGGCCTCGTCGGCCCATACTTATGTCATGGGTGCATGTCCGCTACCCATTCTTCTACCTCAGGGGATAGCCATACCTCTCATTCGTCTAAACGTCTAGGGCCCCCTCGGTGACACCCTTCAGCGCTAGAGCGCTCGACCATAAAGATGAAGTGAATCCTGGTTCTGCTCCAGGAGGGGCCCTTGTCTCATGTGGAGGAGACAAGTTTATGACGAAGCATATTTGAGATAGTCTTGATGAGGTGGATGGGTTGAGGACAAGGCCCAACCTGAGAAGAGTGGGCTCTTGGGTAGAGAGTGGGGCCCAAGAGAAAACGGACCAAACAATTATGATCAATTTATATTGTTTAGATTCAAAATTATTGGTATGTTCTTCCTTTCATCTTCACATGCATCGTGCTAGATTCCTAGATTATATTAGTATGAGGGGCTGTTCAAAATGATGGACACAAGATGGAAGGATATTTTCAAGCTTCTGATGTTTTACTTACACTACTATGAACCATGTGATTTCTCGACGCTTTAGTCTCGACGCTTTATAAATCGATGAGGAATTATCAATGCCTATGGTTCACAATAGTTTTTATCGACAACTAAAAGCACCGAGATTGAAAATTTTGGGAGCCAGTTCAGAACTTCTGGGCGGGTGTGCTAAAAAAGAAAAAACATACCATGCAATACCCATTACCTGGCCATGTAACATATCCTCTAAAAAAAACCAAAAACAAATAAATAAATAAAACCCTATCAAAGATCAACTGATTCAATCATGCATGTATGCACTGATCCCCCATCTCTCCTTCTCACTCTCATATTTGCTAAACTCCTCCATCACAATTCAATCGCCGCTCATCAATCTCCTTGCCCAGTTTGTTCAATCTCGCGCAGTCCAATTGCCGACAAACTTGTCAATGATCTCCTCCAACGATCAGTGCAACCTCATTGGTGGTCTTCTTAAAATTGCTATACACATATAATTCAATGCCTTTAATTTTTGAATTTGGACTACAAGGATTCATGTTTTATCACTTGATTGCACTTTTGTGTCAATTTATTTTAATCATGCATAGAAATTCAGTTTGTGATTTTGGATATTGATTCAGTGATATTTTAATTGGGTCGAGATTTGCTGCGAATTTTGTTTTTTGACGTGATTCCTTCTTTTTAGGGGATGGGGGAGGGAAGGAGGGGAACATGGAAAAGGGTCTGAGTTCTTACACACCTATTGTTGTTTAGCCACTTGTTCTCGCAATTTGCTAGCCTTTTTTCTCAATGTATCCATTATGTGTACTGAACATAACAGGGTTTTCTTTCTAAGTAACAATGGGTAAAGGTAGAAAGCAAGACAAGAAGGTACAAAGAGAAGACAGAATGAGATGAGAGTGTAAGCTTAATTCACTCTAGTGAAGTTCTATTCACTATTAGTTTACCCTGAGGCAGGAAAAAAGTTAAGTTTGCATCTGAAATTAGTCATGATGACATTAAAACTTAGCACTGAGGGTAGTGATTACAATTTATCATTTCTTATCCAAGTTAAACTCTTGCATGAATAAAGCTTTTTGTACCGCTTATGTAATACTTTGGCTTTTAAACACGTGACTTTGATTTGGTAGCTTGAATCGCTGGTGTGTGCCTAGTTGGTGCTTTCTCAAATCAAAACTCTATCAAGTGGGAAGGATGCTTCTTTGTTTTTCATGGCTCATAGGAGCCACAGATCTTTTCTTAAGTTGAGTTGCTTTTGAGGCCTTACAATATATAATCACCCCTTACAATATATATGTTGAAGTGTATTCTTTAGGAACTTATGTAGGTAGTACTAGCCAAGACTCAGTCTCGGAGCACCCATGAATTGTTATAAAATATGAATGGAGGCGTTATTAAGGGCTAGCTTTGGACTTCAGTACACTAGTTAACCTACAAAGGATGATACACTTGGTCAATTTGAGAGTGTGGAAGAAGCATCTAATGAAACGTTTGGGCATTAGGATCCCTCCGAGCAACCCAATTAGTCTTTATCTAACATTTTAGATGAAAAATAAAAAGAAAAGTATGAAAAGCTCTTGGCTGCTTGTAATGAGGAACACTATGCTGGTTGTGCCTCATTTGAATTGTCATTTATTTTGCACTAGTTTCCACTCAAATGCATGAAAAATTGTAGTGCTCAATCATTCACCATGTTACTACACCTATTAGGAGATGCATTTTCCCAGATCATGGAATTTTCTTAAAACTATTATAAGAGTAAGAAGATAATCACTGTCTTGAGCCTCAAATATGAAAAAAATTGTTGTATTTCCAAATAATTGCCTTGTGTATTATAGTGAAGATGCTGGAAAAGAGAATCGTCCTACTTGTACCACTTCGAAATATAAGACAACCACTGTGAAAGAAAAAATGATCAGTAAGAAAACAGAAACCATATTTGTGAAGCATGAAAACTATTTATATGTCATCTAAAATGGCTAAAGATATGTTGTGGCATCAAGAAAGTCCTGCAAAGGATGACATCTTAAGTCACCCTAGGAATGATGAGGCTTGGAAAAAATTTGACAAGGAACATTAGATATTCTCTAATGATCTTCATAGTGTTGGGTTAGGTCTTGCGAGTGGCAGTTTTAATCCTTTTAGAATCTTAAATACCAATTGCAGAATGTGACATGTGGTGTTGATCCCTTATACCTTCTACATTGGTTATTTATGAAGCCATCATCATTTATTCTGTCAATGATTATTCCTAGAAAACAAAGTCCTTGAATCGACATTGAAGTGTATCAAAAATCGTTGTTGCATGAGTTGAAATTATTGTGGGAAGGGGTCAAAGCATTTGATACTTATACCGAGAGTATTTCAAATTGGGAGCTGCGTTTATGTGCACCATCAATGATTTTCCTTTGTATTCCATGTCATCAGGTTGGAGTGCCAAAGGTTATAAACCTTGCCATTTTTGCACTAGTTCCACTGACTCGTATAAGGTAGCTGGAAAAATATGTTGTTGCGAACATCGAAAATGGCTACCTTGTGATTATCAACACAGATCTGAAGATGTATTGTTTGATGGAAAAGAAGAGTATGGTGATGCTCTTTTTGGAGGCGACATTGAAGAGAGCAAGAGGCAATTGGTTATGTTAATGGGACATCCCAAATGGTTAAAAAGACAACTCGTACGAAGAGAAAAAGGAAACAAGATGGTGGTGATGAAGAAGGTGTTAATGATGAAGATGACATCACTACTTGGAGTAAGAGAAGCATACTTTTTGACTTGTTGTGTTGGAAATCTAACAACCTTAGATATAATTTAGATGTTATGCACATTAAGAAGAATGTGTGCGATAACTTGCTAGGAACATTTTTTAGATATGTGAAAAAAGTAGAGACGATGCAGAAGTTAGCGTGGCCTTGAGAGCCGTGAAATTGAAGCCTCATCTTTGGTTGAAACCTCATCCAAACAATAAAGATTTATATATGCCTCCTAGCTTGTACTCTATGTCTAAGGATGAGAAAGTGCGATGCTTGAAAGTATTGCAAAAATTCAGAGCTCCAGATTGAAATGGGTCCGATCTTTGTAGATGCATCAACATGAATAATCCAAAGCTCCAAAATCTTAAGAGTCATGAAAATCATGTCTTGATGCAATATATCCTTCTTGTGGCTTTACGAGGGTCGAAGGCAACCATAATAGTTGATTTGCTTTCACACTTGTCTTCATTTTTCAATGATTTGTTTTCTACGAGCATAGATCCCAAAAAACTTGATTATCTCAAATCAAGGATTGTCTCGAGTCTTTGTCAAATGGAGATTGAGTTTCCACTGACATTTTTTACTATTATGGTCACACTTGGTGAATGAGGTGAGAATTGGTTGGCCTATGCAATACGTATGGATGTACCCCGTTGAGAGGTCAATTACCATTAAATTAATTTCCCTTTAAATTTTTTTCTTATTGTTTTCTAGACTATAGGAACTGATTTTTTTTTCTCTTTACGGCCTTTTGAGTGAAAATTGTACTTGTCACATTTGAAATCATATGTGAGGAATGAAGCCCTCCAAGAGGGGTCTATTACTGAAGGATATGTTCTCGAGGAGACTATAACATATTGTTCAAGGCCACATAGAAAGTAGGAAGTGTAGGGGTCGCGGCCCTCCTACTCCTGGAGGAGAAAGGCGGAAGTTGAATATGGAGCGCGTACCCCCCACTGAATAAGGTGCGTGTATGTGGGTAAAATTGTCATTTTTTGTAATGTGCGAAATGGCACAATTTGGATGTCTAGAGTCACCACCTTATTTTAGGAAAATAAGGAAACCCTCTTTTGGATCCTCAGGGGCAATCGTACAAATCGGATATGGAATGCATCCAATTTGCCCGTTTTTACAAACGACCACTACTTGCGAGTTAGAACTTTTGTAATTCGATTTGCTTCCAAAAGTAAGTTAACCTAAATGTTTTGTAAGTCATTTCGGNNTTCAATTTTTTTTGTAGGTTATCACTTCTTAGCATGCATTTTCATTTGTCCATAGTCAACAATCAAAAATGTAAATAAATATGTCCAAGGGAATAATTTTTAGCGAATGGGCAACTAAATAAATACATAATAAAATAAATAATAATTTATAAATATAAGTTTTTTAATTCTAAAAAGCAGTATTGAATTATTACTTTCCAAAATCATATGACTTTATAAAATAAATAATAAAAATTAGAAAAATAAAATAAAATGCGAAAAGAAATAAAAAGAAAAATCAATCGCCGAACAGAAAGAAAATGAAATAGAAAATAAACAAAGGCTGAAAACATGAAGAATAAAAAGATGCATAATTTTAAAAAGTCCTAAAATGTCAAAAATAAAAATAGTAAAATTAAATAATAAGTTGAAAAATAAATAAAAATACATATACATATATGTACAAAAAGTGAAATAAAGTAATTTCATTTAGGAAAAATAACATTAAATTGTTGTTCCTAAATTCATTATTGAAAATGAAGGAAAACATATGTGCACGATAGAAAAATAAAAATAAAATATATGTCTAAAATTAAAGAAAATAATATTGAATTATCATTTTCTCTAATTTTGTGACATATTAGGAAATAATATGAAAATAAAGAGAACAAAAATGTGGAAAAATCACAACTCTCCTCCCTAGGAGGGAAGGNNNCTTGGGATTCTACCTTTTGTTGGGATTATCGCCGGAATTCCTTATATGCGAAGTTTTGTATTTGAATTTTTTATGCTTATGGCTTTTTGTGTGTGTGTGTGTTTTTTTTTTTTTTTGGCTTGAGAGAATTATATAAAATGTTCTAAGGAAAAAGGATAAAATATGTGGAGAATGCTCTCTGGTTGCTCAATGAATTTTTCAGAGGTTTAGGTTGTGGTTAGATCGTATGTCATATGGTTCATGCATAAGTTTATATAGGATTGAAAAATCTAATGCAGCACAGCCCAATGAATATGTGGATATTCGTTGGGCTGCCAAGCAAATATGTTCATACTCGCCCAAAGAATATGGTCATATTGGTGAGCATTAAACCTTTCACCTTGGTAAAAACGGTCAGGAAAGCTCAACAGACAGCGATACGAGAGAAACTCGTTCCATGGCCCAGCGAATATGCTGATGTTCGCTAGGTGCCAAACGATATTCCTTGAAAATCGCTGGGCGGGCAGCGATTATGTTCATGATCGTTGGCTTTTGATTTCTCTCATCCGTTACGTATTGGCTTTCCTTTGCCGGGAAGCTTCAAGGGTGTGACCATTTTGCCCTTTGACTTTGGTTGACTTTGGTTTTTTTGACTTTTTACAATTTCACATATAAGAAATATCTGGGAACGGTACATAGACTATTTATCGTCATAGGGTAATTCGGGGAACACTATTTTGGTGTCAATAGAAGCCCCCACTTTGGCCGAGGCGCCGAGCGGTGAAGGTTAAAGTACGTCTTTTTGCAAGTGTAGAATGCACGTAGCTTACCAAATGGGTAGCTGAAAATGTCTGAGTAGGTGTGTAGGACCCTTTCCTTTGTAGATGATAATATTGTCTTTTAGTGACGTCCTGGGTCAAGATGAAGCGAAGGAAGAGTTTTATCGACATCTTGGGGTCGAGAATGTAGGAGTTTATCGACATCCTAGGTCGAAAAACAGATTTGAAGGAGTTTATCGATATCTTGGGGTCGAAAAATAGATTTGTAGGAGGTTATTGACAACCTGGGGTCGGAAATGAATCTGAAGGAGTTTGTTGACATCCAAGGGTCGGAGAATAGATTTGAAGGAGTTTATCAACATCCTGGGGTCGGAAATGAATTTGAAGGAGTTGAACGACATCCTGGGGTCGAGAAATAGATGTGAAGGATTTTATCCACATCCTACGGTTTGAAATGAATTAGAAGGAGTTTATCAACATCCTAGGGTAGAAAAATAGATCTAAAGGATTTAATCGACATCCTGGGTCGGAAATAGATTTGAAGGAGTTTATCGACATACTGGGGTTGAAAATGTGTTTGATGGAGTTTATCGACATGATGGGGTCGCAAATGTGTTTGATGGAGTTTGTCGACATCCTAGGGTCGAAAATGTATTTGATGGAGCTAATCGACATCCTTGGGTCGGAAATAGATTTGAAGGAGTTTATCAACATCCTGGGGTCGGATATAGATATAAAGGATTTTTTGACATCCTGTGGTCGAAAATGGATTTGATGGTTGGTTTGAAGGAGTTTATCGACATCTTGGGGTTGAAAATGAGAATGGAAGGAGCTATCGACATCCTAGGGTCGAAAATAGATTTGAAGGAGTTTATCGACATCTTTGGGTCGAAAATGCATTTGATGGAGTTTATCGATATCCTGGGTCGAAAATGTGTTTGATGGATTTTGTCGACATCTTGCAGTCGGAAATGTGTTTCATGGAGTTTTTCAACATCCTGGGCTCGGAAATGTGTTTGATGGAGTTAATCGACGTCCTGGGGTTGAAAATGTATTTTGAATATTTATTGACTACCTGAGTCAGAAAGAAATGTGTTTTGGGTATTTATTGACTACCCAAGTCAGAAAGAAATGGATTTTAGGTATTTATTGACTATCGGAGTCAGTAAAGATGTATTGGGTTGTTTATTGACTACCTAAGTCCAAAAGAAATGAATTTAGGCATTTATTGACTACCCGAGTCAGAATTATATTCTATTGACCGTTTGGGTCAAAAGGTCTTTACGTCCTTTACTAACTAATTGCGCAAAAAATAAAGATTTTTTTCTTTTTCTTCCTGTTTTTATTTTTTTTAATGCCATGTATTAGAGTGAGCAATGTTTGATTGCTGTTTTTTTTAGGCATGAAATTTGTAACGTTGGCTCATGTCTTCAGCTCTTTTTGTGTGACATAAATGAGGTAATGATGCATCGGTTGCATGTTTGTTCATTTGATCACCAACGACATGTGTTAGGCAAGGTGCCTAGTATGCTCGTCATGGTGTGTGTCATAGGTCTTTTGAGCCTTGATGCCCCCCTTTTTTTTTATTACATGACCTTTCGTCATTGGAAGAGATGACGAATTCATATGTGTGGAGGTCGATGATGCGATCATGTTTGACTAGAATGCTCGAGGAATGACTCATTTTGCTTGGCCTTTATGTAAGTCATCCTTGCATTAAATGCTCTAGCAGAGCATTTTTTTTCTTTTATGGGTATCACCCTCTTGTGTGGAGATGGTGATTCTCATGAGATGCTTATGGAGTGTAATGATGACGGTGCAAAGAGCCTAAAGTATAGTTATCCTAAGGCTAAAGGCTAAATTCGATTTGGCTTGTCCAAGGTGATGTTTGAATTGACTTGGTTTGTCTAAGGTGAAAGGCTTGAATGGACTTGGCTTGCCCAAGGTGACGTTTGGATGAAGCTTGTATTTAATTTTAAGATGGTGTGGTGAGGTTGGGGCTCAAGGTACATGGCAGTAGATGAGCTTTGGGCTCATGGCAGAAAGCATGTAATGAAGCCTTAGCTTGTGGTGTAAGTGAGGCTGGTGCTCAAGGTACATGGAAGTAGATGAGCTTCGGGCTCATGATGGAAAGCATGTAACGAAGCCTAAGCTTGTGGTGTAGGTGAGTGGGTAATCTTTGATGTTTTCATGAGATGGGAGGTAAAGATGGTTGACAAAAATGAGTGTAAATGCCAAGTCCAATTCTTTTAGATTCAAGGATTATTTGGGATGCAAATAATAATATTGAAACTTTGACAGAGTCTGCCAATAGCCCTTTTAAGATGGCTTTTCGGTTAATTTTTTTTCTTTCCCGCCAAACCTCGAGAATGAGAGGTTTTTTATGTATTCGAATGGGAATCATGCCGAACATTGTTCGAAAAAGTTTGATTTGCCCTACCATTTGCATAGATGCATTCTCTTGGATGATCGATCTAACGGGCTTTCTAAGCATGACGAGAAGTAAGCCTTTTTCAAATGGATAATTTGGTCATGCTTCAACCTTGAGTTAGAAAGTGACTTGAAAACTAGTGGGTACAATTGACACCTTTCAAGTTCTTTCTCTTGTTTGAAAGTTTTTTTGATAGAAAGAGAACTTCAGAGTTCTTCTCTTAGACCTAGCCACGGGCGAGGCATGGGCCTATTTTGTGTGGGGATCTTTGAGGTGAGGAAGAATGTGAAGGTCTTCTGTATACCTGAATTTTCTACCTTTTTTTGCAATTGATATATGAGGAAATAAGATCTATGGTATTAGATCTAGTCATTAGTCGTGTGGACGAGACAAGGGTTTGTTTTATGCGAATGTCCCTAAAAGGAATGCTTAAAAGGCGTGTACCATGCTCTTTCGTTTTTGTACTATTGATTTCTTTTGAGGACACCCATGTATTTGAAGGGTGGTCTCCTCTTTGAAAAACCTAAGTGAACAACCATGTGAAGAACATTCTTGTCTCTCTCTCTCTCTGTCTGCAAGACATGTGGGTCATCGCCACGATCCAAAATCAGCTCCCTTGAGTCCAAAATCATGTTTATGAAATTTCTTTTTGTAAAAAAGTTTTTATATTTTTTTTGCTCCTTTTTTTTCTTTGCAATTTTGTTTGTGGTCGTGCACATATGTACACGTATGATAAATAGGGATAAATTGAGAAAAAGTTTATGTACACACAACACACACACACACACACACACACACACACACATATAT
>ONZA01009083.1:24277-35926 GCA_900322205.1 Kewa caespitosa
GAGTTTTGGATGTAAATGTTGTATAATGTCATAGGTTAATGCATGGGTCTATACAGTGATGGAAAATTTAATGCACCTTGGCCCAGTGAATATGGATTAATTCGATGTGTATTAAGGTGATATTCCTAAATTTCGATCAGCGCCTAGTGAATTTGGTGCAATTTGCTGGAAGTTGAACAATGCATCTTGATTGTAACGGTCAAGGGAGAGCCAACAGACAAAGATTTGGTTGCAAATCGCCACTTGGCCCAGCGAGTATGGGTTAATTCGCTAGGGTGTGATCGATTAGGAGCCAAATCGTTAGGTGGGCAACGATTTAGGCCAAAATAGCTGGCCCTTATTTTGATGCGTCCATTACGGTTTTCGCTTCCATTGGCCGAGAATCCTAGGGGGATATCTAGAAGCTTAAAGGGTGAGGTGCAATGACCATTTTTCCCTTTGACTTTGGTTGACTTTGGACTTTCTCGGGTTCCATTATTTCGCGTATTAGAAATTTTCAGGAATGATACCGTAGACTATTTAGCATCTTAGGGTCATTTGGGGGACACTATTTTGGTGTCAACACTATCCTAACCAAAATTTATATCAACCCGAACTGACCTGTATCCGTTATTACTCGAACTCGAACTGACCCAACTCGAACCCGACCCAGCCCGCCTGATTGGGACCTCTAGGCACGACCCATGGCTTCAAAACCCAGAAAACCGTTGACTAAAAGTCCTAGAACAAGTCCCATGGCCTCCATGTATGTGCCCTAGCTCAAAGAACCGAAATTACCCTTGATTTCAATCGGGTTACATGAAAATAGATTTGCAGCGATTGAGTTTTAGGTTTGTTTAGGTTTCGAATTTACTGGGTTTTAGTGATCTAATAATTAAACCCTAAACAAGAACCCTAATATCTTGAAGGTATCAACAAAGAAACCAAAAATCAAAGCATCCAATACTACAAAACGCAACAAACTTTTAACGATCACAACTAACGTTAGCGATATGCATGCATAGATCAGTTCAAGAACTTAATCAAATCAAGCAAAAGGTAAGAAAATCTTATTCAAAACACTAAATATAGTCCTTAATTGTCTAATGAACGAAATTGAAGAAATGCATTAGGTCTGAAACACAAGAGACAAACTGAAACCCTAGCCCTAAAGTTGTCATTGTTTTTAGCGTTTTTAGCATTTTGATCGTTTTCACTTATAAACGGGTAAAATATGATCACTTTATTATCAAAAAAATGATAAAAACTAATTAATAAACATCATCTAATCATGAATAAACAAAAGGAAAGAAATCTAGGCCTTAAACCTAGAAAATGAACACTAATGCTCCAACGATTGTTTTAGCGATAGAATGAAAGAAAGCGATTCTTGATCTGGTTTTTCTTAGCATGATGGTGTGAATCACAATAAAGAATATAACAATAAAGAGTAACATGTAGTAGGATTCTGATATCACTATTAGGTTCTATGTAAAATATGATCTAATCACGAATTGCGGAAGACATAGAACAAGATCGAATGCAAGAACTCAAGATCACGTATATTTACCTCTTGATGCTTGCCTTCCAAGTATGCTTTGACTCAGGGGCCTTTGGATTCCTTTGGAACTTCTTAGGAATGAGTACAAGAAATGACATCCCCAAAGTTTTCTCCTTCAATGGTATCCACACAAAAATAGGATTGAACACAAAATAGAATTGATAGCTAGATTGTTAGAATTGATAAACCTGGTTTCTCTTTTCTCTTTTGGTTCGGCCTTAGAAACCTTTGGGAGGCCTTTTCATATTGATTAATCCTATCTAAAATTTATCTGGACTTAGTATTATATCTCTTCAAACTGATCAAGAAAATCATACAGATGCAAGAGTATGATTAGTGCTATTTATAGCGCTAATCGTTTCCAAGTCCTTCTAGGACTAGACCTCTTGGCTGACCACTATGCGCCCGTATCCCACACAGTACTAGTGCCCCAAGATTTCTCTAAATCAGCCAAGAGAAAGACAAGTTCATGAATGGGCCCGTGCTCAAGCACAGCCCAAACGCTCCTAGTGCTAAAGCCATCTCGTTGTTTAGTGTTACGGGCTTTAGCCCATCTGGCTCCCAGGGCAACTTGGTTTTCCTTTAACTAATGGGAATGGGTCCATGTGTTTGTCCAAGTTGTTCAATCCATTACCGATGTGTGTGATCCATTAGGCTAAGTTCCATTTAGCATTCTGGTCCAGTTACATTGACCCAAAAGTCATGAGCGGTATCTAGTTACACATCATGACGAACCTAAATCAACTGAGTGACTATCTCTGATATCATCTTTTTCCAAGACTTTTGCACCTTGATTAAAGAACGTACTCTTTCATGGCTTTGATCAGAGGACTCTGATTCTCCATCGATGGATGTACCTGAGGTCCCTCTTCAAGCCTAAGGAGCTCTACATCACTCAAATAAAGGGATACAACCTTCCTATCAATATGAGATTTAAGTAAAACTTTAAAGTTGTGACATTGATGACTGGCATGTCACTCGGTTAGATGCCACCTGCATAAATGTTCCAGCCCTTCCTAGCTTATTTTCGAAAAAGCGTATGACACCTTCTTAAATCAGAGTATCAAAAATCTCGCAATCACGTTAGAGAAACCTCTTTAGACTTTGCATTTCTTTTTAGAATATGTACATTGTTTGTGGATGCATGTACATCGACCATATTACACATTAAAATATAATCAACATCCAATAAGGAAGTAACATTGCAATTAACTTCAGGAAAAGGAGTATTATCGATACCACCCCAATGAATAAATAGGAAAAAATAGTTCTTTTGCATCTATAGCATTATGAATGACATCCCTAAAATTAACATTTTGACTAGTACTATACATAACCATATTGTGCTACTTGTAACATTTCTTCCCCTCTTATTCTGAGTTAAGGGGTATCAATGACTTTCCTTTCAAACATATTCTTTTGTTAGAGTATAACCAATCAAATATCTCATTTGCCATAGATATATTAAAGGTATATGAACGGTCTCTTTTTGATTGTAAAACTTGTTTGCATTGACAATTCTTCCTCTACATTGATGGAACTTTTAGAGGGCGACCATTCACAAGTTTTGCAATATCGACCTCGAATACGACCTCTTCTTATTCTTATAGAGGTCTTATTTAAAAGGAGGCATAGTTTTTTTTGTTTGGTTTAGACTTCCTCCGTCAGCATTTTCTCATAACAAGTTGAACTAGTTGTTAGTTCTAAAATACCCTGGAAGGAGATACCATCAAACTTTTTCCTATATTCGAGCGGTCGACAACCCTTCTTGTGCAAGCTTGACGAACTCTTGCTCTGGAATGTGTGTATGAAAATGAATCCTAGCCCTTTTGAATTAAGCCAAATATTCCTCTACTGAGTCACTTGGTTGTTGTCTCCTTCTTGCCAAGTCGCTGATTGATACAACAGGAACTGTTCTTGCAAATTGATTTTGAAAATGAATTGCATTTCTTCCCAGAAATGTATGAAATTAGGTGGTAAATGAAGATGCCAATTAAATGCGATTTTCGTTAGACAGTTAGAAAATAGCCTTACCATCAAATATTCTTCGTCAGCGGCCTCACAACACTCACAAGTGAATCTGAAAATGTGTTCTTATATCGACATTATCCTTACCAAAGAAAACATAAAGGTAGGGATTTATAACCTCTAGGAAAAAAAAAAGACCTATCGACCCATTCAGGATATGATTTGTGTGCTACAAGCCTTATTACACGTCTAAGGTAAGGTCAATTCAGATGGTCGACTACATTCTCAATTGTAGTTTCAAAAGGAGACATCTCGTTGTTACTTCCACCTTGATATTTAATGCCATCCAAATGGTGTCGCCCTATGACCTCATGGCGATAAATAGCCTAAGGGATTACTTTCTTGAACTATCTATCAAGTGGATCAAAGCACTTGAGAATTCAAAATTTTGAATTGGGACATACTGAAAACCAAATAAATTCGGATAATGCAAAGACAAATTACAACACGCGAAGGAAACAAGGCCCCTTGTTTCCTTTTGCAGTAATGTAAATAAAACATCAGTACATTTACTTTAAGTATGGTAAACACACAAAAGGATGATATCAACCATCAACAATAATTCCATTCATGCATGATAGTAAATAATGGTTTATTGTCGTAAACTAAGTAATATCAACATACATTATGGCTTTTTGACTAATCAATCGAAATATTATGTAATGTTAGACATAAAATTCCGTTATTTTTTAATTTGAACATGAGAAATCATATTAAGTAACGTACTTGTTTCATGAATGCAAACTTGTATCATTGTAAACTTATCCAATTAGTTGTAATTTTGGTCAACTACAACTTTATGGTATCAATTGATATTTTGAAATTGAAATTATGAAAAAATGTGAAAAAGCCAAAGGTATTTTTACTTGATGAGTCACTGTCTTTAATAGTGTAGCCAGCTATGAAGCCTATGGAGTAAGAGTCCATGTTTTTTTTTTTTTTAACAGGTTATCTTTGTATTGTTGAACTAAGTTTTTTTGCTTGAAAGGTAGTCATATATATATAGGGATGACTTCAAATTATGACTTATCTGTTGTAAAATTTTCTGAAAGATTGGACGTGTATCCATCTCATGTAGTAATAGTACAGACGAGAAAATCAGAGAATCTTGAAAAACTATTCCTAGTACAATATGACACGTGAGACGCATTGGTTCCCAATGATTTCTTATAGTTTTCTACAGTTTACATTTTTGGACTGTACTGTGTCACGTTGTATATAACCCGTATCACTAACAATAATTCTACAACATCAATTTATCATGACATGTTCTTCATCCACTACACGGAGAAGTATTAGTTGTTCAAGAGTTGCGTTTCAACAACCCCTATGTGATTGTGGTTTACGAACTAAGGTTTACAGATGTTACACCATCCTCGAAAAATATGGAAGAAGATTTTACGCATGCCGATTGTACAAGGATTTATATCTATTAAAGTTATGTTGTTTAATCTATTGTTACAACAGTTATTTTCTAATCTGATTAATTGTTAATTCATTATGTAGGCTCCTGGTGATTGTAATATATTTTATTGGGCTGATGAAGACTACGAATGACTAGAAAAAAAAATTTATGCCAGAGTTGTTGTATAAATGGGACAACCAAAAGAAGGAGGCCACGACACTAAAACAAGAGGTTGAAATGTTGAAGATGAAGAATAAAAGTTGGAAAAGGAATTCCACTATCACCCTCATCTTACTTGTCATCGTTCTACTCTTCAAATAATTTAAGTTTTTTTTTTTTTTTTTGTAATATTAATGCTAGTGTCACTATGTCATGAACTTGAATTCTACGTTACTAATTTTTGAAACTCTTTTAGGTACTATGCTCAGTTATCGATAATATTATCAACTAGCCTTGATATTGTATTGTTCCATAGCTATTTTGGGATCTCTTTTAGGTACTATTTTTAATAATACCAAATCATGCAAAAAACTACACATAAACATGTGTGTCCAACACTGTTAATATTTTTACTGCTGTTATCAAATTAGGGATACAATCCTGTATCAACATTACGAACTCCATCCAAACTTGTAGTTGTTTAATACCAAATACATTTAACAACTTTTCAATCTTACAACCATGCAACAAACGATTTATGAAAATTAAATACTTTTCTGTGCACTTCATTAATATTAAACCACAAAAAAGCTACACTTAAACAAACGTGTCCAACATTGTTCATAACTTTACTACATTACTCAGTTATGGAATACAATACATTCTCAACTCCATCGTAATTGTTCTTAACTAATGCTAAACCAATACATTAATTCTACACAATACAATATAACACCATCTCAATAGTTTGCTTCGACCTAGTTATCTTTCGTCGAGACATTGTCCAAAGCATCATTGTCCAAAGCATTATTTTGAATGACGTAATTTCTCCCGTTTTTCATAGCTTGAGCCTATAAATGAAGTGAATTTTAATTAGTAATAGGTCATACATCTAATTACATATAACTTCGATATTTGTCAACATGCTACTACATTCTTAAATCAAAACCTTGTAGGAGCATACTCAAGCTGGCAGGGCTGCCTAACATCATCTGTTGATAGTACACATGCCCCAGATGCTGTGAATATCCATGTCCAATTTGGTTCTAGTATACCTATAAAATAAAGACATTTATGCGATTATTTTTTTGCTATTATAATTTATCGCCTTAGTGTATGGTGTATGTGTTTCTAACATTTTCCTATTTATCAACATTCATGTGATAGGATATTTGTTGTGTGTAAGCTAAGACTAACTAATGAACTGAATTTTATGCATCATAAATGTTTGACATCAAATAAGAAAACATTTAAAAATTTACAAACTCTTCATATAGAATCAACTTGATACATTCATTTAAACTCAAAAAAATTTAACTATCAAAACAATCAACAGAAACTAAAGATACAATTATGAATCTAAAAACTTCACATAATAATGAACTAAAAAAAAGATCAACCAAATATCCTCTAGAACTTGTGCTCTCAGTGCCAACCTAGTATGGCTTTCTCACTAGGTGCTAGCCACTACCCCAAGAGTTGCATACCATTAGACAAAGAAGCTTCTCTCTTGGAGCTAGAAATTGGAATATCAGTTCAATCAAGTCCTTGATGTACTCACAACAACTATAGAACCAAACAATAGAGGTGGGGGTCACCTATGCTAATAAAGCACCATCATGTAACCAATGGTAAAGTCTAAGAAATCTGCTTCCTAACCAGAGGCTGTAGTGTGAAGGGTCATTGTGCCTAGGGCGAGAGTTCTACATGGAAATTGAGGTAGAGACCTTACTGAACTACGAAAATTGAGATAGGAAGATCTTACAAAACTAGTGTATTTGGAAATTTAGAGAGAAATAGATAAAAGTTCACAAATAAGTAGAGATAAGCCTTGCACATTCATGCACCTTCATTAAATGTGCAGTTCATTTTCCACTGCAAATGCATTGCCCCTTGGAGTTCATTAACCATTGCAAGTGAAGGGTATCTAATGTGGTTCCTGATTGTATCTTCTTGGTCTATAGACCGCTATTACAACTATCTAAAGCTAAACATAATATTAAACATGCAAACTAAGTATCAACATCTAATAACTGAATAAAAACATGCAAGACATTCGATCAAATTGTAGAGTTTCCATAAAAAAATAAAAATCAAAAAGTACCATGTACTCTAGTTGGGAATTAGGTGATCCAACTACCCATCAGGGCAACATGAATACAATATATCCATTCGGATGTGAATCAGGAGTCCTTGGGGATGTAGATTGAACCTGCAGAACCAACACAATCAAGTTGCATCGTATTCTCTATTTATATATTTCAAATCAATAATAAGTTTATTTCACATACTAATTGGCATGCTTGTTGAACTATCATCAACAACCTAAAAATATAAAAAAGTGAAAATATTCAATCACGAAATTAAAAATGCAAACATATACATACAATTCAAACACAAACACATTGAACTTACCGCATTGTTTCTCCTCGTCCGCGTCTTATACCACCTCTACTTTTGCTACCTCTTTCGCCTCTATGCAACATCTTACTTAATTACATATGTCTCCCTCTCAGCCGTCCCCTTGAATTATTGAGTAAAGGATAGAGAAATAGGTTCGGGACCATTAGCCACTGACAAACCGATACCTGGGCTCGAATTTTCGGTGTCCCTCGCTCAAGTATCATCATCAAAGCTTCTCAACACGTCCCTCATTACTCTCTTCAAATATGAAACCTTATGATCACAATTAGTGGCATGATCTTAAGTGCTATAAAATTGTTTCTCCAATGTTTGATGTCTCTCCATATCCACATTCCACTTCCCCCCAACCCAGAAAGCTTTATGTTGTGTTCTCTCCTAACATCCTTCCTCCAACTTAACATTATGTATTGTTCAGGAACCACATTCATTCTTCTCTTTAACAACACCTTTAAAGCATGGCAGCATAAAATTCCTTTCCAAATGAACATTTAGCAAATTCTTTCTACCTCATTCCTAACAGAGTCATGAGATACCTTAAACTCACGCAGTCTCGTACCATCTTGTGTCACAACCTCAGGCTCAATCACCTTGTACTCACTTACGGAACAAGTTTTGTGAACCAATTTTATCTCGCAATACATGCATTCATCTAGGTCAACTTGATCTATCTTAAACATTTAATGTGTGTACATCTATTGGAAGTCATGCTCAATTAAAAAAGTTTCTTGCATGAATATTCTTGCACTTCATATTGGCATCAACTTCCTTCTGTATCCTTTCAGCCATTGCAAGCTCAAAATGTTCCACAAACACCCTAGGTGAAGTTAGCCAAAGGACATAACCATTGAAGTAGGTGTTCATTCCTTTACTCCTATGAGTCGAAGACATCCTTGCCAAGAGTTGATCACGAACATAACAAGGAACCATTTCACTCTACCCTCAAAGAGACCGTCCAACCACTCCTTTACTTTGGCCACCGTTCAAGACTCAACGTCATACACATCGCTTCCCAGTTATTATCAAATACATTCGTCGCGAAACTCTTGTATACAACATCCTTAAAAATTGTTGGCAACTTATCATATATTTTCAACCCACCCATTTTCTCATTAAACCTCATCAAAATATGCCACAAGCACAAACGATGCCTTGCGTTAGGAAACACAATTTTTACTGCTCCTCCTATGCTCTTGCATTGGTCAATTATGATGGCTTCCGGAGCATCCCCTCCCTTTGCCCTTAGCCATGCTTTAAACAAACATGTATACGTTGGCACATCTTCCCTCAACAAGAGTGCAGAAACCATCAGGGACTGTCCATGATGGTTGACACCAACAAAGGTGGTAAATGGCATTCTATACTTGTTGAGGAGATATGTACTATCAAAGGAAATCACATCACATAACTCCTTAATGATGCACGACTCCTTGCATCAACCTAGAATACATTACGCATATGAAATTCCTCGTCAGTATCTATACCAAAGAAAAAATTTATGTTGAGTTGTTGCATTCGCAGGAAGAGATTAAGCACAACATTAGCATCCCCTTCTTTCAAATGAGCCATATGCGTCTTCTCTAGGTGGTTACGCCAATCCTTTGGTAAACACGGCATTTGTTAAGGCCCCCATTCATGCAACACAACAACTTCTATATTCATACTCTTTTTAACACCAACAACACCATTGAACTCTAGCCTCCTATGCATAATAGGAGTAACAACTCTATGTTGTTTGATAAACCGAGCCTTTGAAGGACTTATGTCATGATTGTGCTCTAGCTTCACAGAATTGATTTTCCATTGGCCGTCATTCTCCCTACTTTCACTCACCCTCAGTGGACATCTTTTTTATGCAAAATATTGGTAACTAACTTCACCCTCTGTGTCTTTCTTCAAACTAAATTTAACAAAAGAAAAACCATTCCCTTAGCATAGGACTGTAACTCCTTACATATGACATCCACCTCGAAGTACTACCACCGTAGGAACAATCGACTCGGTATTTTATGCCACAATCTGTCGACTATCCTCCTTATCCACATACTCATTTTCTAGGCCTTCACCATCCTCCACGACATCCTCATCACCCATATGGACCAAACTATATCCCTCATCATACTCAACGTCCTCCAAGTTATCATGACCATTATACGCAAACACATCCTCCAAGTTATCCTCATCAACATACAAAAACACATACATCACACTAATCTCATATATAAACAATTTACCAAAGGATCAAGCAAATGGCTTTCCTTCTTGTTTCGACACCAACACCAATTGAGAAGAAGAACATTAGATAAATTAATCACCAAGTTCAGCTAAAACATTTAATAACCATCAACAAAACACTAAAAGCTGTCCACAACCATCCAAATGCTAACTCTAACAATAGAATCAATAACCATCTAAAAACATTGCAATATTATCAATGAACTGCTTAAAACATTTTAATGACCAGCTAAAGCATCCAAAACATTTCATGTCAATCAAAATTGTACCTCCAAAGAATTAGTCAATGATCACGTTCATAAGCATCCAAATGAGAAAATAATTATTCTATATCATCAAAGCACGCAAAGGGCCGAAGCAGCTCATAGCAATCAAACACAAACAACATTATATTGCACGTGATCTACGAAGTGATTCAATCACTGTCACTACAAATCCAAACCAAAGAAACCTAGATACGGCAAACAGAAATAGAGAAAAACAATTATCACAAATTAAACATATTAAGGTAGTAAGATTCATGAATTTTTATAAGTGATTTTTTAAAAACTTGAGATTAATTTAAAGTCAAATCTTCATATTGAACAGTAAGTTAAACTTACAATCGCTATTACTATCGGCTATATTTCTTCTTTCTTCTTCGTAGCCGTTCTTCTTTCTTCTTCTCCGTAGCGGTGGGTGCGTTTTGGAGCTAGTGGGAAGGGTGTTATGGTGGGTGGGTGTGGGATCTAAGTGGGAAGCAGTTGCAATGGGTAAGAGCGTCGGTCAGTGGTGGTTGTGCAAGTGGGTGGTGGGAGTGATGATATTGTGGGTGGTGGAGTGATGGAAGTGGGTCCGTAGCAGTTGAAGGTGGTTGTGAGAGTGATGAGAGTGTACTTAAATAAGGGGTAAGTTTTTCATTTGTCTTTTTAATTGTTTTATGCCATTAAGGGTATTATTGTCTTTTTATCTCTTAGTTGGAGCCAAAAATGGCTCCAATGTTTGGATACATAGATCTATTGTACAAGGAATGCATGCCTTTTTTTAAGATAAGCTACATCTTAACACAAACCGTATTTCTCTCCCTATTACTTCTCTCCTTATATAAATTGTAAATCTTCATCAATAGTAACACCATTACGAATTTCGAACTTCATGTCTTATTATTTTTGTTTCTAGGTGTATTTCGTGAAATTTCTCCACTTTATTTTATTGAGTAACATAAATTCAAATCAAAATTATCATGAAATTAGGGGTTTTTATATTATTCTTAGCAAATAAAGACAAATCGAAAACCTAAGTCGATAATTAAGGATGAATTTCTGATCAACCAAATGAAACATCATGGAGTGAAGAATGAAACAGCACGAAAGCTCTATGAAACAAAAACATGACGACATTTCATGATTCATGAACACAACATATATCATAATCAACATAAAATTTCATAAATCATGATATTTGATAAACGAAAAAATTCGAGAAGGTGAAAGGTCAAAAACAACAACAAATAAGTGGAATCATGAAAATTTCAATCACAAAATGGATGAAAAATTTAGAAACAACACAATTTAAATACCTTAAATCAACAAGAATTAGGAACAATTTGGAGAAATTTGAGACAGATACGGAGAGAGAGAGAGAGAGTGAGAGACCACCTTAACTTCATTACATGCATCCATATTAGTCCAAATTGTCCAAAAAGCAAAATAAAGAAAAGTAGGAATTACAAAGTCCTTAGGGGGAGAAGAATTACCGAATGGGCAAATTTACATCAAAAGAGAATTAAATAAATTAAAACAAAATAAAATACGATTCATTGGATCAAAGAAAATAATATTGGATTTACTATTTTCTTTGGATATATGACATAAAAAAAAAA
>ONZA01009083.1:103328-114284 GCA_900322205.1 Kewa caespitosa
AGCTCAAATACTAAGGCTCTGTTTGGTTGGACGGAAATCATTTTCCTCCATATAACTTTGTTAAATGGAACAAAATTAGGTAGGTAGAAGAAAATCATTTTCCCACCTCCCTCATTTTAAGCGTGATGGAGATTAAACATTTTCCATTGTTGAAGGGAGGAAGTTGATTTTCCCCCTCACCCTTCATATCAACCCATTTTTAATCAAAGGAGCTTAATTTCGGGAAAATGATTTTCCTTCCAACCTAATAAAAACTTGAAGAAAAAATACTACATTTGGAGGGAAAATGATTTTACCCCCAACCAAACGGAGCCTAAGTGCAATTGATTCTGAAGGATTGCACAAACGTAGATTGATAAACGTCACAAGTGTGGTGCAATAGGTTGGTCCAAGGAATGGTTCCTTCGGACCAAAGATGTAATGGAACAAGGCAGAGGGAATGGTTCCCTCTATTGTGTTAAGGCCTTTTGGGCCAGGCCCAAAGAGGCGCATAACACATGGCCCTTTAAGGGTCTTATTTCTTGTGCCTACATAAAGGGCTTATGCTTCTCATATTAGGTTTAGACTTATGCCTCTTAACTAACCGAATATATCAGGAGAGAAGGCATATACGTGTATCAAAACCTAACCCAAAGTGACTTCATTCGAACCAAGGAGAAGAGCTAGAAGGACCATCTCCTTCGTGATTCTGATCTAGCTATCGCCTTTGATTGATCTACGTGTGGTAATTCTTAGGAGCAACACTTAGGGCTCATTGGAGGTCATCTTCAAAAGGAGATCAAGAGAAATACGTGGCCTAGAAGATCTAGTTAATAACATACTTGGGAAGGCATGCATCGGGAGGTAAAGCATATGTGAGCTAGAGTACATGTTGTTTTAGTATCAAATTAACTGAGCAGAAAATGTGGTTCAACTAGTCTAAGTTGTTGTTCAGAGTTCAGGATTGTAATTGCAAAGTAAATCATATAAATGCGTAAAGTAAAGTTGACACACAGACTTTTTATGAGGAAACCTTTCGAATAGGGAGAAAGCCTCGGTTGGACTCGGCCTCCAACAGGGAAAAGCTTCACTATAGTGTAGGTGTAGTGTATTACAAAGCTGAAAATACAGACTGTAATGCGAGACTGATAATAACGAAGTTCAAATTGATGGAGAGATTAAAGAGTGGAATTGATGATGATATTGGGGGAGAATGTCCCTTCTGGGGCCCTTCTTGATTGCTTTTATAGCCCTCTCTATTATCCTCCAACGGTAATCCCTTAGCAGAAGCAAAACATGGGACTCAACTCTGCAGCTCTGAGATTCTCTCCATGCTTCCCTTATTATTAGCAACTAATCCAACCATTGGCAACAACATCTTTTGACTTAGTTTCTTTTCTCCCATAGTTGACTTAATCCTCCAATAGTGGGGAATATTATACATGCACAAAGATAATCTTTAAAGAGTACTAAAAAGTTAGGAGACTAAGTCCAAATAATTGTTAGTAACATTCATCTATAGTTCTTGTGTTGACTCCATTCTGACGCGCTGAAAACATAGGTGACATCTTAGGCTCTACCCGTCAGACTGAAAATTAGAGGCCTAACAATTGTCCCCCAGCTTTGCAGGCTAGAAAGATTGCAAAGCTGGATAACTTCTCCATTCTTCCCCTCCTCGACTATCGTGCCCAGACATGATCTCCCATGAGCTTTTAACCACCCACTTGCACTAGTGAGTAATGGTCACTTTTACCCATTAAAAGCATGTTTAATCTCACCCTTTCATTTACCTAACTCAAAAATAACTTCCAAATCTTCTCTCTTCCTTCTTCCTCTTCAATGAAATCTAGAGCCTTGATCACCGTCTCTAATTCTCACGCAAGTCGTCAGGTACTTTGTGGTTGCTCTTGATCTTCTTCCAATTTCTTGTATTTTTATTTCAAATCTAGTTATGGGAAAGAAATCTTAGGCCCAGAAATCCACCCTAAGGACTGTAGAAATCAACGGTTATAATTTTGTTGAGAGAATGCATCTTGGAGATTCTGTAGCTAATAACACTCTTGACTTCTCCTATGTTGAAACTCTTCTCAAGGAGGGTATAGTTCCTGAGTCTTGTACGATAATTGTCCCTATTGATCCTGTCCAGCCCAATTGGGCTCCAACCGGTTGGCTTGATATTTACACATATTCCTTTGAACAAGGTTTAAGGTTCCCCCTCCCTTCTATCATCAAGGAGTTTTTTGAAGTTTTTGAGTTAACCCCTTGTCAGATTGTTCTAGGGTTATGGAGGTTATTGTTGCCGTTGACACTGTTTGCAAGAAACACGACTTGCAGTTGGGGGTTCGGGAAGTTTTTTCTGTATACGACCTTAGGCACACCAAAAACAAACAATACCAGGCTAGGGTTAAGGTTGATCAGGATCATTTGATCGAAGGTCTGAACGTCATTGATCGAGAATGGAGGAAGGCTTTCTTGTTCATAGAGAGGGATTCTGTAGGCGAAGATGCACAAGTGATACCAGAGGAGTGGATGATAGATGGTAATTTTACTTACTGGTATTTTTGATTCGGCGTGGTTTTCTAAAACTTCTTACACTAGCTTCTGTGAAGAACCGTCAATCAAGTGCTTTGGAGAAGGAGAATTTGACCAGGACAAATTCCAAGCCTTTCTAGAAGTTCCAGTTGGTCAAAGAAGGTATTCCAAGTGTGCCACTCTCGAGATTCCCAAGGCGTCAGATTCTAAGGCTAAGTGTGTGGCTGATAAGGGTTCTTCTGAAACTGCTTCAATTTCATCAAGTAAGTTGTTCTTTCAGCCTCTTTTTTTTTTTATGCATTTCTGTATGGTGGATATGCTGTGGATATGCTGATTTTTTATTTCCATACATCCAGGCTCCATGGCGGGAAGATTTTCTTTGTGCAACCTTAACATTGGCTCAGAGTTGAAAGTGAAGACCGAAAAGGTTGAGGCAGTGGACAACAACCCTACTCTCAAGAGGTTTGATGATAACGTTCCTCCATGGGCCATGACGAAGGCAAAGGTCAATTCTGAAGTGACCCATTTGGCAAGCACCTCAGCAGTTATGCCTAACCTTTTGGCAAACTCGCCGTTGAGGAGAGCTACGCAAAGCTCTTTGAGTCTCGCCTAGTTGGCAAACTCGCCGTTGAGGGGGCTTCCCTTATACTTTAGGTATGGTGTTGTTATTTCTGGGTTTGCATTCTTATTCCTTTGATTGAATTCTCACAGTGTTCGCTTTCCTTATAGGGTCTTCAAACTTGCCTTGCTGTTGCTAAGAAGACCAAAAAGATGGAGTGCGAGGTCCCAACCTTCGTGGGATCAAGGAGGATGCTGAGGATAAGCTAAAGAAGACCTTGATTGCTATGTCTGAAATGCAAGAGCGGTACATGGAGCAACTCAAGGTGGATCTTTGCAAGAAGGATGCTATCATTACTGAGAAGGAGGCTTTGCTCGCTCAGGCAGAGGGTGAGGTCAAAAGGACTGCCATCTTCTTTGTGGAAAAGGGACGTATTGAGATGATGGAGGAGTATGCTTACGGGAAGCACAATGAATGGGACCTTGTTGGTACTTGGTATCGTTTGAACGACCAAGGAGATTCAGGCTACTGCCAAGCTGATGGCAGCCAGGTTTGCAGAGGATGACACTAGTGCTCTGGTGTCGGTCTTCATGGTGCTTTTGCACATACTACTTCCTCAGCCCAGCCTGTTGTGCCTCCACCAGCTTCATCTCTGCCACTGCCAAATCTGCCAACCTCTGGTCAAGCCTCTTCCTCTTAGCTCAACACTGCTCAGGCTGACTCTACCCAGCCTGACGTTACCTCTTAGTTTCCTTTTTGTAGTATTGTGAACATTTTCTAATTTGCCGATAATCTGTCGTCCTGAAGACAATTTGGTTTGTAACTTTTTGGCCTTGCACATGGGAGCAAGGATAAATACTTTTAACTGCCTTTGTCAGTAGGAACAAAGGTTTTAATTCTATTGAACGATTGACTCTTTCTTCCAGAAGCAAGTTTGTTTACTTTTGTAAGCATTATGAACTTTGTATGCAGAGACAAAGCTTTACTCGTAATTGTGTTGTTGCATGTACAATGTAGCTTTGCTAGCTCATTTTGTGTTGACGTGCCTTCGTACGTCCTGTGTTCTGTTTTTGTGCGCTAACCTTTAGCGTTTGTTGTGGGCATCAGAGGTTTACACTCAAGCCCTTTGTGGGTTGTGGTTCTTTTACAACCCTGATGGTATTTTTGTATAATGCCACTAGAATCTAGAAATTTAGCATGTTAGGCACATGGCATGGTCTACTGCTACAATCTTGCGATCTGGCCAGTCAAGGCGAATGTACGAAACAAATTTAAGAGTCTGATGTTTCAAATCTGTTTTGAGCACTGGCTTTGCATTGTATTGCTGTATTTAATTCCTTGTCCTCGTGTCTAGCGGTTGAGTTGTTTCTTGGGGAAGAATGAAGTCCGCAAGACAGAAGTTAGTTAGGGTGGTCATTGGTTAGACCAACGACCCCCCGATGCTCAAGTTCGTATCATTCTTAAGAGAAAATTGAACAATGAAATTGAGAATAGAAATAGTACCTTGGGGGTCCCTCAGGATGTTGCATACTAAGTATTAGAAAGTACTATTTAAACAATGAATAAACACTAAGCATGATGGATAGTTAAATGTATAGCATTCCAACTTCTATATAGCGGCTTACCCATCTAACCTCTTTAAACTGTAGGCACCCTTACCAACTATTAAATAAATAATGTATGGACCTTCAAAATTTGGGGCTAGTTTCCCAGCATCTTGTTCTTTTGTATTTTCGAATACTCTTCTGAGGACCATGTCCCCCACTCTGAAGGTCCTGATCTTTACATTCTTGTTGTAGCTTCGAGCTATAGCTTGTTGGTAAGCTGCCATTCTAATGCTTGCTATTTCTTTGAGTTCATCTACTATATCCAAAGACGCATCGAGTTCAACAATATTTGATTCTTGGGTTGAGAGACCATACCTTTGAGTTGGGACGCTTATCTCTGCAGGGATCATTGCTTCCCCGCCAAAAACTGAGGAAAATGGAGTCTGACCAGTTGAATTCTTGGGTGTTGTCCTATATGACCAAAGGACCAATGGCAGCTCGTTAGCCCATCTTCCTCGACTTCGTTCTAGCCTTTTCTTCAGGTTATTGATAATGATCTTATTGCTGGATTCTGCTTGTCCATTTGCTTGGGGGTGTCATGGTGCTGAGGTGTGTACTTCAATATTCCATTCAGTGCAGAATGATCTCATTTTTTCACTTATGAATTGCGAGCCATTATCACATACAATTTGAGATGGAATTCCAAATTTGCTGATAATGTTGCGTTTTATGAAAGAGATGACTTCCTTGTCTGCTACCTGACTGAAGGCTTCTGCTTCTATCCATTTTGAAAAGTAGTCTGTCATAGCTAGCATGTAGACTCTTTGGCTGGGGGCTGGTAGAAGTTTCCCTACAATATCCATTCTCCACTTCATGAACGGCCAGGGCGCAGAAATTGGGTGGAGTATCACTGGAGGTTGATGCATTACTGGAGCGTGTCGTTGGCATGCGTCACACTATTATGAGTACTGTATTGCTTGTTGCCTCATCGACGACAAGAAGTACCCCATCCGCAATGCTTTGTTAGACAGACTTCTTCCTCCAGCATGGTTTCTACTGCTAACTTCGTGTAGTTCTTGCAAGACTGCTTGGGCCTGATCTTCTTCTAGACATTTGAGTAGTAGTCCCGCTGCCAACTTTCTGAATAGCACCTCGTCAATCAGTACAAATCGTGAGGCTTTTATCCTAAATGCCCTTAACAGCTTACTGTTCTATCCATTACTTTGCGCTTGCAGGAATTCAATGTATGGTTTGGTCCAACAAGTTCCCTGTATGTTAGTGTCAAATACATAACGATGTACAATATTAACTTCTTTACCTTGTTTATTGATGGACAGGGAGAGGAGGTCAATTATTGGGATTGCATCTAGGTTTGTGGGATTGAAACTGGACCCCAGAGAAGCCAGAGAGTTGGCCTGCATGTTCTGATCTCTAGCTACTTGTTTCAACTCGAATTTGTCAAACACGTTGACCAATTTTTTCACCATCCCCAGATACGCTAACATGTTGGAGTCCTTTGCTGCATATGATCCATTTACTTGGTTAACAATTAGGAACGAGTCAGATTTTACCTCTAGGTTTTGACATTTAGTTCTAGTTCCATGTTGAGTTTGACAATTAGGGCTCTGTACTTGGCTTTGTTATTCGTCGTCTTGAATTTGCAGCTGAAGGCGTGAGGGATAATGTCATTTTGTTGGGATTTTAGAACAACAGCAAGTCCTGTTCCCCTTACATTTGCTGCTCCGTCAGTGAATAGAATCCATTTCTAGGGTTTAAGCTCTCCATTCAGATGTTGGACTTCTTATAGTGACTCTGCTTCTAAAGGTATTGGGCTGAAATCATATGTGAAATTTGCTAGGGGTTTTTTATTTGTACCAAAATTGGCTACCAAGTCTACTAGTGGTTGAGATTTTATTGCAGACCTGGGCTCATAAGAGATCTGATAGGTCCTCAGCTGGACAGACCATTTTCCCATCCTGCCAAATAATTAATGTTTGCGCAAAACAAACTTGATAGGAAAGTTAGTCTTAATGACAATATGGTGTCCTTCAAAGTAAGGACGCAACTTTGTTGAAGACATTATCAAAGCTAATACCAATTTTTCTAAATGGCTATATCTACTTTCAGCAATCAACAAGCTTTTACTTACATAATAGACTATCATAATGCTGACAACATTCACAGTTACTGACAAATATAAATACAAGTTCTCACCTGGGACAGGAGTGGAAAAGAGTTGTGGGGAGCTTAAATATTTTTTTAGCTCCTAAAAGGCCTTATCGTGTTTTTTATTCCATTCGAACTTCAGGATCTTTCTTAGGACGTCGTAGAATGGTTTGCATCTTTCTGACAATATGGAGATGAACCGGTTGAGGGCTTCTACACTTCCAGTCAGACACTGGATTTCTTTCATAGTTTTTGGCGGTTGTAGTTCCAAGATGGCCTTGATCTATTCGAGACTGGCTTCTATTCCTCTCCTTGTCACCATGTAGCCTAGGAATTTTCCTTAAGAAACCCAGAAGTGCATTTATTTGGATTAAAATTCATGTTGTATATCTCTAGTATGTAGAACTCGGTTGTCAGATGTTGAACGTGGTCGTATGCTGACTTCAATTTGATCACCATGTTGTCAATGTAAACATACACCGTGTCGCCCAGCTGGTCCTTGAACATTGTGTTGACGAGTCTCTAATATGTTGGTCCATCATTCTTCAATCCAAAAGGCATAGCATTGTAGCAGTAGATACCCCTTTCTGTCATGAAGGCGGTGTGTTCTCTGTCGAGTTCGTACATCTGGATTTGGTTGAAGCCGCTCTAGGCATCCAGGAATGTTAGGATTTTGTGCCAGGCTGTCGCATCTACCATGGCGTCGATGTGTGGTAGTTGGAATGGGTCTTTTGGGCATGTTTTGTTTAGGTCAGTGTAATCAACACACACTCTCCTCTTCCCATTTTTCTTTTTTACAACCACAACATTGGCCAACCAGTCAGGATACATGACTTCTCAAATCATTCCTGTTTCCTTCAGCTTCTTAATTTCTTCGTTGTTGACTTTGTTACATTCTATAGTGAATTTCTTCTGCTTTTGATGGACGGGCTTTAATGCAAGATCGGTGCTTAGCTTGTGAGTGATAATGTCTGTGTGGATCTTGGTCATATCGTTGTGGTGCCATGCGAAGCATTTTACCCTATCCTTAAGGAATCGTACAACGTTAGGCTTGATTCTTTCTGGTATGTCATTGCCAAATAGCACTTTTTTACTAGATCCTCAGGGTCCAAAATGACTTTTTCAACATGTTGCTTAGGTTCTTCAATAAGGACGCATTGGACTTGAGGTTGCTTTAATTGCTATTTTTCCCTCCAGCCGGTGCTTGGCTTTAGGGATATTCTGTGGCATTCATGTGTGACCTTCGAGTCACCTCTAATTATCTGTCTGCCAGAACTACTTGGAAATTTAATACACTGGTAATAAATCGACGGTACTGCTCCCAAGTAGTGTATCCATGGTCTGCCAAGTAGCACGTTTTATAAAGATATGTTGTCGATCACAGCAAACTTTTCAAAGGAGTGTACCCCTTGTGCGCTGGACGACAAGAATATGTGACCGAGGGTCTGCTTTGTTTCTCCGCTAAATCCGACCAGAGTTACTGAACTCTTGATGACGTCGTTCTCTTCGATCCCCATCTCCTTTAGTGTGCTGGTCATTAGGTTGACTGAACTCCCGTTGTCGACCAGAATTGTGTACACTTTGGCGCATCCAACTTGTAGAGAGATGACCAGCCCGTCATGATGGTATTCCTGGATGTGTTCTAGGTCTGATTCGTCGAATGTGATTAGCATGTGTCTCCTTCTTGGACAGGTTGGTCGTTCTGGCTTCTTCATGGAATTCTCCTTGGTGATTCTCTTTGCTGATGAGTAGGATGCTCCACAATTGTCAGAGCCTTCTCGGACTAATTGTACTACTTTTGTTGGGGCTTCCAATGCCGACTTGTCCTTTTGACCTTCTTTCAGCAGATTTTTTAGATAGCCTTGTTTGATCAGGTGCATGACTTCCTTTGTTAGGGCGATGCAGTATTTGGTTCTATGGCCGACGTCTCTGTGGCAGTCATAGATGTATCTTTGTTGCTTGTCGGACTTCTTGGTCCATCTTACTTTAGTCCCCAGGGCTTCTAGTTGGTTAACGACACCAGCGACGTCAGTAATGAAGTTGTAGTATGAGAGCTCAGGCCATTCAGGTGATCCTTGAAGATTGTCGTTTGGTGCTCGACCTACATAATAGATTTTGGGTCTCTCCTCTTGCCGAGATATAGCCTAGATCTGCTCAGACCTGACCTTTCTAATTCAGCCTTTTTGTTATGTTTGTTGTAGTTCCTGCTCCCAGATCTTGACTTCTTATCTTCCTCTAGGTGGATGAATGGTTGTGCCTTATTCCTAACATCATGAATAGTACTACAAGGAAATTTGGTAAGCTCTTCATAAAAGGCAAAGTCATGTAATACTCCCTGTCTGGTTGCTTCCACAGCTCTAATTGGGTCGCAGTTTGGGATGGATATGATCTCCTTCCATAGCTCTTCATAAAAGGCAAAGTCATGTATGATTCTTCCATCCATTTTTAAGTAGTTCTTGTGTTTTCCCCTGTGGTGTGGTCTTATTCTTTAAGTGGTCTTTGTGGTAGGACCTTATCAAGTGTTGTCCGTACATTGACAAGTCGAAATCATATTTTCGGGAACGAACTTTTTGTTCTTGGCTGTTAAGGGGTGCCGACCTCGAGGTAACTCCAGGATGAGTTCCTCAAATCAGAAAGAAACATATAAGGATTTTTGGGGGTTCCTACCCCTTGATCAAAAGATAGAACGGTTTACAACGAGCTGATATGTAGAATCGTAGCAGGTTTTTGATGTTCTAGGTCCTCAGAATTTGGTG
Organism: Kewa caespitosa; assembly: GCA_900322205.1. NCBI lineage: Eukaryota > Viridiplantae > Streptophyta > Magnoliopsida > Caryophyllales > Kewaceae > Kewa > Kewa caespitosa. The sequence continues at coordinate 112,868 of ONZA01009083.1, forward strand.
TCCATCCAGTGCTTCGAGGTGGTATGTCTTGGATCCAACGACCACCGAAACATTAAAAGGACCCTCTCAGTTTGGCGTCAGTTTCCCTTCCTCATTTAGACTCCCGACGGACTCCATCTTTCAGAGAACGAGGTCTCCCATGTGGAATCTCCTGCGCTTGACTCAGGAATTTAATTCTGGGGTCATCTTTTTCTAATATATTTTAGCTCGAAGGAGGGCGTCACCCTGACAAGAAGAAGGTCTAGTTGATAATTGAGCTCTTCAGAGTTCTTCTCTTCATCGAAGTGTTCTACCCTCGGAGTTCTCTTCAAGATTTCGATTGGTAGAACTACTTTCGAGCCATAAACCAAGTTGAACGAGGTTTCCCCTGTGATTGCCCTTTTTGCAGTTTTTGCGGCCTAGAGTACTTTGATAAATTTATCTGCCCACAATCCTCTGGCTCCATCTAGCTTCTTCTTGATCCCTGTCACCATAATTTTGTTGCTGGATTCTACATGGCCGTTGGTCTGGGGTTGACCTACTACTGTCGACACCAAAATAGTTTCCCCCAAATGACCCTATGACAATTAATAGTCTTAGGTACCGCTTTCGAAAATTTCTAAAATGAGAAATAATAACAACCTGAAAAAATCCAAAGTCAAAGGGCAAAATGGTCATTTCACCTCACCCTTGAAGCTTCTAAATGTTTCCGCTAGGATTCCCGGCCAGGGAAAGCCAAAAACGTAATGGACGTGAGAAATCAAGAGCCAACGATTATAAGCATAATCGTTGCCCACCCAGCAATGATTTGTAGCATAATCGATTGGAACCCAGCGATAATAACCATAATCGGTAGGCCATGTAGCGAATTTTTCTCATATTTCTATCTTTTGAGCTTCCTTTGACCCAAATGCATGGTTCAGCTTCCAGCAAATAGCATCATATTCGCTGGGTGCTGATCGATTTAGGCAAAATCGCCTTGTGCCCCAGCGAATTGATCCATATTCTTTGGGCCATGGTGCAATAAAGTTTTCATTCCTATATAAGCCCATGCATTAACCATACAATAAACAACGACATTCACAATCTAAACCTCTGCTAAAATACTTCCAGCAACCAGAAGCATCCTTTCTCCAAGCTTAGGCATTTTTGTGATTACTTTTCGTAAATATCGTAAGCACAAAAACACAAAAAACCCCTTTAAGCACAAAACCGTCAAACAATTTGCGTATAAAAAATGGACAAGCATCTGGACCCAAAGTAGACTTCCGAGGATCCTCCCCTCCTAAGGCATTCCTTAGGAGGGGAGTTGTGATTTTTCTACATATTTTATCCCATTATTTTCTATTTATTTATATTTATGTCGCAAAATTGGAGAAAATAAAAATTCAATATATTTTTCTTTAATTTTAGATATATATCTTATTTTTATTTTTCT
>ONZA01009083.1:127607-140046 GCA_900322205.1 Kewa caespitosa
ACTGAGAAAACGTTTATGTAAACATATATACATATACAAATAAAAAGAACAAGGAACAATAAGATGGATAAAGGTTTATGTACAAAGTTGTAACAAATATCCCATCGACATACTTATGCACAAAATGAATGTGGATGAATAAAATGCATTTACAAAGGGGGCAAAGGGATCAAAAACAAAAAGGGATTATTGAATCCTAATCCCGAATTAACTCTAGTTGATGATTGATGCGGCTACTGAAGGAGGAGGAGATCAAGCTACATTCCAAATTCCGTTGGATGATACGGTGCATTACTTGAAGCCCCCCAGTTGCAACACATGTTTTAGAATTTTTTTTTGTAATTATTGTCGGGCCCTTGTACGTTACCTACGTTTTAGAATGGGGATCAGGCAGAACGTAGTTCAGATGATGAAGGATTGTTTTTTTCTTTGCCTAACATCATCATGGATGATGTATGGGCTTTTGTTTTTGTTTTCCTAATATTATCTTGGATAATATATTGCCATTTTCTTTTATTTGCCTAATATTATCTTGGATAATATATGGGTGTGAACAATTATTAAACTTGGAAATTACACGTAAATTTCTTTAATTGGTCTAAATTTATGAAAACTCTAATCCATCTAGATCCATGAGTAAGACTGCTCCTCCAGAAAGGATTTTCTTTATGATATACAGTCCTGAGCCATTTGGGCTAAACTCACCTCGTGGGTCTCGTATGGGCGCTCGGTTTTATTTTAAACCAAGTTCCTTTCTTTTAAGGATCATGGTCGTACCTTTGTTGAAGGCACGAGCCACTCTCCTTTGATACATTTGAACATCATGCAAAACACTTAGGCGCCTTTCATCTAGCAAGACTAAATGTTCGGATCTTTCTCTTACCCAGTCGGCTTCGGGAATTTCACTTTCTAAAATGACTCTAAGGGAAGGTATCTCGACCTCAAAGGGAAGAACCGCGTCCATGAATTCGGATATTTTATCTAGAGTTAGACCATTTTTAGCCTCTTGTGGTTTATTAGTTTGCAAGTTAATCGTTTCGATTTCTTCAATTACGAAAGTTTTTTGTTCATTTTCGAGCATGGCCGGCATGAGTGACTTATCGTCAGGATTTATTAGTGACAAGACAGTCCAAGGAGTAATCGGAATCATTTTATTGATATTAGGTCCTGAAGCGTTATGCGGTAAAGGTTAAGCCCAATCAAGAGGTATTTGGTACCGAAGCTTAGGGATCTCATTTTCTAGAAGGTTGCGATTCTCGAACATTTCGAATCTTAAGATTAAGGTGCCTTCTTTTCTAAGGTAACGTGGTTCGGGAAATCTTTTAGTAAGGGAAGTTATCGCGTGCCCAAACAAATTTTTCTATTCAGGGTGTGGGAATAAATGAGTTTAGGGCTATTAAAGGGAATGCCTTCTCGTATGGCCCTCATTCGATAAGTCCTCGTCCGAGAACGTGATCCTGGTGGGCGATCTTTCATCCGTTTACAGAACCTACGAGTTCTGCGGGAATTGTTTCTGGCGAGATGTCTATTGAGTTCAGCATGGAGTTCTTGCCTATACTCCATATGGTGGGATCGAGACCTAGGTCGTCATTAGAATGGAAAAAAGCGACTCCTCATGGGATGCAACGGGATTTATTATAATTATTTGGGGCGCGTGCGGCCTTTAGCAATGGTAAAGTACCATTGTCGATGGGGTGTTGGACCGTGTTCTTTAAGGTCCTACACTTGTTGGTTTCGTGGCCCTTGCCATGATAATACTTACAATATCTTGTCAAATTGTAGCTCTTGGACCGTTTGTCCTATGGGACGGCGGGAGTGGGCCCAATTTGCTGTAAGTAGCTCTTTTTTATTAACCGCTCGAGATCTTAGGTGAGATTCATACGGAATGGGGAATGGGCTCGTTGCCCCAACGTTGAGGTGTGCCCTTATTGAGGGCATTGACCTCATTCACTTTTGCGGTATTGTTGGTGGTGTTGTTTTTATAATTGCCCTTAGTCCATTTCGCTTCCGAGTTGGGAAGCTCCTCCTCGATTGCCAATCCTACCTCCATAAGTTGGAGGAAAGTACGTACAGGTTGGAAAATCATATGTTCCCTGAACTCGGGCCTCAAATTGTGTACTATGGTGCACACTTGGTCTTTTTCCAAGGGTCTATCAACCATATAGGCAGGCCTCTCTCGCCATCTATTGATGAAGTTCATGAACGCCTCTCCTATGAGGTGTTTAGTGGCTTCTAACTCCCGCATTGTGACGGGAAGCTTGGTATTGTACGAATACTGAGCTATGAACTCTCAGCTTATGTCCTCCCATGTTTTGACTCGTTCAGTATTGAGTCCATAGTACCAACTAGGCGTGGATCCATCTAAGGACATAGGAAAGATGTGAGGGACCAACTCCTTATCAATACCCTTAAGAGTGAGGGTGATGGTAAACACCCTAAGATGGGTCCCATGGTTTACGGTGCTCTTAAACTTGGACAAGTCCGAGAGGACAGTTGTTGACACCAAAATAGTGTCCCCCAAACGACCCTATGATGATAAATAATCTACCGCATGGATCCCGTAAATTTATAATACGCGGAATATTGAAAACCCGAAAAATCAAAAAGTCAAACCAAAGTCAAAGGGTAAAATGATCATTTCACCTCACCCTTGAAGCTTCTAGACCTCCCCGAGGATTCCCCTAGGATTCCCGGCCAAGGGGAGTAAAAACCGTAACGAACGCATTTAATCAAGGGGAAGCAATTGAGGCAAAAATAATTGCCCACCCAACAATTTGGCCCATATTCGATCACTGCCCAGCGAATTGCATCATATTCGCTGGCCCAGGTGGCGATTTGCAACCAAATCGCCGTCCGCTGGCCCTCCCCTGTCCGTTACAAACCAGATGCATGGTTTAACTTCCAGCGAATTGCACCCAATTCGCTGGGCATTGATCGAAATCGGGTGAAATCGCCCTAATCCCAGCGAATTAATCCATATTCGCTGGGCCCAGGTGCATTAAATTCTCCAACTCTATATAAACCCATGCATTAACTGTATGTAAAGGAAGCACAATTATCAACCCTAAGCTCAAAAAAAAAAACAAAAAAAAAAAGACTAAAGGAGTTAAAAAACGGTTTCCTTATTTTCCCAAGATAAGGTGGCGACTAAAAATATCCAATTCGTGCCATTTCGCGCATACTAAAAATAACAATCATACCCCATACACGCACCCATTGTCCTGGGGGGTACGCGCGCCCATTATTCAACTCCCGCCTTTCGCTTCCCCTCACATGGGAATCGCGGGTGAGGCTGTTGCCCCTACAGTGGCGACTCTACTGGGGACATGACTTAAAAGGGTGAAACTCAAAATGAGTTAGAAAAAAAAGAAAAGACATAATTCGATTTGGTTCAAAATGCATCATATTTTTCATATAGTATCATGCGTACGCGCAACAAAAGTAACCCATGGTTAAACCCAAAGGGGACGAGTTTGGTTACATGGAGGGTCCATTCGATCCTCCATGCCTATCGTAAACAATTCTCCACTCACGACCTTTCCTTTCATCCATTCGATGGGGGCGAAAACGGTAACTTACTACGCATATATATGCACTCCCTAACGTTGTAAGCACCCCTTAGGTCGTGGGAGCCTTATTTCTGCTAAACCGTCATTTCTAACCATAGAGAACTAGAGCCATTGTATAGGTGTAAACTTAGAACAGCATATTACATTTGCATGCTTGACCCTTGCATTTCATTTTGCATTGCATTTGGACAGAACCATAAACCGGGGGGCTCTACGGTTCACGATTGTCCCTTAGAAGTTTAGGTGTTTCCTTTTCTTTTGGGACCGTTCTTCTTCACACCTTTCTAAATTAGTTACCGGATTAACTCCAGGGACAAAAACGTTCGTTGGACTCGCGGCAAAAATAATCGGCTTCATAGGACATCGTCTCCACCACCCTTGATCTCAATTTCGTCACGTTCGTCTCCCGAACCTAAGTCGACGCCACCACCGTTTGTCCGTCAACCCAATTTCGAAATGCCGGGACACCTCTTCTCCAAGTCCTTGCTGCCCTCATCAAGAACTTGACCGAAAAGGTTGACCAACTTGAGACCAATAATGCTGAGGAGATTGACCGAACAAAGGGTGAGCTAAAAAAGTTCAAATCTGTCCTGAAGCACAACAAACTGTTCAACCAATACCATGACATTGACGGGATGACCCCAAACCTTACAGGTACTTTACCCGATAAGATAGTCCTTTCGGACCTACCTATGTTTAAGAGTACTGATAACCCTAGGATCCATCTTAGGGCTTTTACCACTACCCTCACTTTGAAGGGTATTGATAAGGAACTTTTCCCGCACATATTTCCTATGTCCTTGGATGGACCAGCCCCTTGCTGGTACTATGGACTCGATACTGAACGATTCAAAATGTGGGAGGACATTAGCCGCTAGTTCCTAGCTCAATACTCATACAATACCGAGCTTTCCGTCGCTATGCAGGAACTAGAAGCCACAAAACACCTCATGGGTGAGACTTTCATGACCTTCGTCACTAGATGGCGGGAGAGGGCTGCCGATATGGTGAACAGGCCCTCGGAAAGAGACCAAGTGCATACCGTGATACGCAACTTAAGGCCCGAGTTTAAAAAGCATCTCATTTTCCAACCCATAAGCGATTTCCTCCAACTCATGGGAGTAGGACTCGCTATAGAAGACGATCTTCCCAACTCGGAAGCAAAATGGACTAAGGGCAATAATAACAATAACAACACCAGGAGTACCAATACTGTAAAGGTGAATGAAGTGAATGTCCTCCAGGAGGGAACACCTCAAACTCGAGAGCGGCGAGCTTTTCCCATTGCGCATGACTCTCACAAATAGAACTACTTACAGCCAATTGGGCCCACTCCTGTCGTTCCCGAGGACAAAAGGTCCAAGAGCTACGACATTGCAAAATATTGAAAATATCATCGTAGCAAGGGCCACGAGACCGATAAGTGCTGAACCTTAAGACACTCTTATTGATAACGGCACCTTACCGTTACCTAAGGCAGCATGTGCCCCAAATAATAATAAAAATCCCCTCACATCTTATGAGGAGTCCATTTTTGCTGTAATCGACGACAACCTTGTCTTCGATCACACTTTATTAATCGAACACGTGTCACCGCATAGCCACTTACCGATTAATGGTATATGGGACAGCGATGAAGAGGATGCATGGAATGCATCCCGAAAGTGTGAAGAAATTTATGAAGACGCACCGACCATGAGGTTTTTCGAAAGATGAAGTCGATATTCTAACTATGTTGGGAAAATTTTCGGGTAGGAAAGATGGTCCACCCCAAACCAATGATAACTCGGCCGACAAATAAAAAGAGGTAGTGGTACAAGAACCACTCGATAACCCATTGCCAAAACAACTTAAAAGAATGAAAGTCGACGTTACCGTCTGGCAACTCTTAGCATCGTTTGTGGAGCATAGGAAAGCACTCCTTGCCGAACTCAAGAAAATAAGTGTCTCACCCAAAACATCACCTTCCCAACTTGTAAGCTTCTTAACTGAGGAAAGGTCATCCACCACAATCACGTTTTCAGATGAGGACTTCCCATTAGAAGGTTGTAACCACAATAAATCCGTATACCTTACGATGACGTGTAACCAACATCACGTCCCAATGGCACTTGTTTATAATGGGTTCGCGGTCAATGTATGACCGCTTAGAACCGCAAAACGTTTAAGCATCCAATACGACCTCGTACAAATATCTCAAGGCTTACGAGCCTATGATAACTCTAAGAGGAGTGTACTCAGCACCATCAGCATCCACGTCACTGTTGGTGTCATTGAAAAGCGAGTCACTTTTTACGTGATCGACGTACCTTCCACTTTTAACCTTCTTTTAGGATGACCCTGGCTACATAGCATCAACGCCTTTCCATCCACCCCTTACCAAAAAGTAAAGTTGGTTTTATAGGGGAAGGTCCTAGTGCTCGGGGCCGGCACTATCGAGGACGAACAAGTTCCATTCGACTTTGACCCTCATTCTAACCTCCATGTCAATGCCATCCTTAGCAAACTGGGCTACATGCCCAGGATGGGATTAGGAAAGCACGCCTAGGGCTCGAGTTCATTTCGGTGGGCACAATACACGAACCTCACGTTTGGCCTAGGCTACGCTCCCTCGATTCACGAAATTAAAGAATCAATGTCGATGGAGGCAAGACGAAAGAGGGCCATAGGGGAAGGCATTCCCTTCAATAGCCCCAGAATTATCTATCCCCACACCCTGAACGGACAATTTGTTTGGGCACCCGATGACTAGCCTTACTTCGGATTTCTCGAGCCACATTACCTCGAAGAGGAAGGCATATTAATCCCATGATTAGAAATATTCGAGGATTGCAACCTTCTCGAAAATGAAATCCCTAAGCTTTAGGACCAGCCCTCACTTGATTGGGCTCAACCCTTCCCTCAAAATGTGTTCGGTCTCCTTTTCGGGCGGGAGACGATCCTTGCACGAGAAGATGACGATGTAGTTACGGCCATCAAGAACCAAGAATTCGACCCCTCCGAGTTAATCAGGCCAGCCACCAGGATAATCGAGGGATCGTGCCATACCTGCAAGTGGACAACTTCTGACAGGCGCAAATTCAGCATCACAATAGGAGAAGGACCTATTTTCGACTCAAGCGATAGCAACTCTAGTAGCTCTAGCAATTCGGATTTTGACGCTAGTGTAGGGCACTTTGCTTCCAAGAGGATTAGGAAGCTAGTCTTCCCCACTCTCAAAGTGTATGATCCTTCTATTGATGTAGTCTTTGATGGTATTAATAAAATGAATGATGATTCCTCTTACTCCTTGGATTGTTTTGTCACAAATGAATCAAGTGACGATAAGTCACACATGTGGGCCATGCTCGAACATGAACAAAAAACCTCGGTAATCAAAGGAACCGAGGTGATTAACTTGGGAATTATTGATAAACCTCAAGAAGTTAAAATTCATCTAACTTTAACTCCAAATGAAATATCCAACCTAACCGGCCTCTTAAAAAAATTTATATATTTTTTCGCATGGTCCTATAAGGACATGCCGGGAATAGTTCGATCCCTCGCCGAGCACAAAATCCCACTTTTCCCCAATGCGAAACCTATTAGGCAATAACTTAGGAGAATGAAGCCTTAGTGGACCATAAAGATTAAGGAAGAGGTAGAAAAGCAACTCGACGCTGGATTTATAGTAGTGGTCGATTACCGCCAGTGGGTAGCCAATATCGTACCCGTCCCAAAGAAAGATGGACGAGTAAGGATGTGCGTTGATTTCCGAGATTTGAACGAAGCTTTCTCTGAGGAAAATTTTCCCTTACTTCATATTGGTGTTTTGGTCGACAACACCGCAGATCATGAGCTCTTATCCTTTATGGACGGTTATGCAAGATACAACCAGCTCCTCATGGACGAGGAATATGTGCTAAAAATGAGTTTTATAACACAGTGGGGAACGTATTGCTATCATGTCATGCCTTTTGGGTTAATAAATGCCGGCGCAACTTATCAAAGAACGGCAAAAACCCTTCTACATGACATGATGCATAAAGAAGTTGAAGTATACGTAGATGACATGATCTTCAAGTCTCACGAACGAGAAGTGCATATACCCAATCTCCGCAAATTCTTTGAAAGATTGAGAAAATACAATATGAGACTTAACCCACAAAAATATGCAGTTTGCGTCACATCCGGGAAACTCTTAGGATTCATAGTTAGTTCTAGGGAAATCAAGTTTGATCCTACAAAGATCAAAGCAATCATCGAGATGTCTCCCCTGAAAACTGAGAAAGAAATAAGAGGTTTCCTAGGAAGGCTTCAATACATTAGTCGATGCATAAACAAATTGATTTATGCGAACCTATATTAAAAAAACTAAAGAACACCGTCAAGGTCGAATGGGATGATCAATGCTACAAGGCATTTGACAAAATCAAAGAATACTTGGTCAATCCGCCAGTCTTAGTCTCGCCAAAGCGAGGCATCCCTCTTATATTATACCTAACGGTTATAGAAACCGCAATGGGGGATGTTAGCCCAAGAAATCGACAAAAAAGAAAAAGCCATATATTACTTAAGTAAGATATTTTTCGAGTATGCAACACACTATTCCACTCTAGAAAAAACGTGTCTTGCTACGGTATGGGCAACTAAAAGACTGAGACACTATGTGCTCAATCATCAAGTGCATATAAGGACTAGAGAAAACCCATTAAAGCATATCTTCCAAAAATGTGTGCTGATGAGAAGGATGGCTCGTTGGACGATCATGTTGTCCGAGTTTGACCTCAAATACGAAAATATGAAAAGCATCAAAGGGCACGCCATTTCGGAATATTTGGCTGACCACCTCGTAAAAGGTCAAGAAAATAGGGAAGAGTACAAATTTCCTGATGAGCTCATTATGACGGCGGATACCGAGACATGGATCATGTATTTCGACGGAGTATCAAATCCTAAGGGCTATGGCATAGGAGTGTTGTTAGTCTCGCCGGACGGGGCACACACCCCCTTATTAGTAAAAGTCGACTTTAAAGTTGCTAGCAACGCTGCGGAGTATGAGGCTTGCATTGTTGGATTACAAGCCGCAGTAGCCATAGGAATTAGAACCCTTAGGGTTTATGGAGACTCCACTATAATCATAAATCAGATCTTAAAAAGTGGAAAGTCAAAAATGAGAGCTTGGCCCTTTACCAAGCCCATTTACAAAAGATAGCCGGAAACTTTTCCGAAATCCACTATAACTACCTTCTGAGAGTGGAAAATCATTTTGCGGTCGCGCTCGCTAAGCTAGCATCCATGATCACCATCCCTCAAGAAATCAAGACGATGCCCATCTAAATCGAAAGGCGGGAGGAACCCGGGCACCACTACACCTTAGATATGGAGACTTTGGAGAAGGTTCCGTGGTACACTGACATCCTTAATTACAGATTGAGCGAAGAGTTCCCCCGAGGGAACAAAAGGGCATTTGTCTTCTTGCCTTGCAATTTGTAGTATATCAAGACAAATTATACGAGAAATCCCCATTTGGAGTTAGCCTTCTTTGCGTTGATGAAGGACAGGCGAAACAAATAATAGGTGAAGTGCATGAAAGAGTATGCGGCCCGCACATGAATGGGCGCACACTCGCAAAGAAAATAATAAGGCAAGGTTACTATTGGACTACAATGGAAAAATATTGTAGCCAGTATGTCCAACGATGCCGACTATTATTAGTAAAATAAGCCCTACAGGCAAAGGCGGACACAAGTACATCCTTGTTTCCATCGACTATTTAACAAAATAAGTCTAGGCAACATCCTACTCAAAATTAACTTCCAAACAAGTTGGGAAGTTCATCAAAAATAGTATAATGTGTCGTAATGGAGTCCCACATGAGATAATTAGCGATCATAGGTCTCATATCAAAAGGGAAACTACGGATCTTCTACAGCAATACAAGAAACAACACTGTAGGTCATCTCCCTATAGGCCATAAACTAATGGCGCAGTCGAAGCTGCCAACAAGAACATCAAAACCATCCTCCAGAAGATGAGTGAGACATAAAAGGATTGGCCTAACAAACTACCGTTCGCATTATGGGGATATAGGATCACAATGCGAACTTCTACGGTTGCGATGCCTTATTCACTCGTTTATGGTATAGAGGCAGTCCTTCCCATCGTGGTCGAGATACCTTCCCTTAGGTAAGCTCTAGAGAGTGATAATCTCGAGGTCGATTAGGTGAGAGAAAGATATGAAAACTTGGTTTTACTAGACGAGAAGTGCCTAATTGCACTACACCATGTCCAAATGTATCAAAGAAGATAGCTCGTGCCTTCAATAAAAAGGTTCGACCATGATCATTAAAAGAAGGCAACCTGGTTTTGAAAGAAACTCAAGCACCTATACCAGACCCACGTGGTAAATTCAGCCCAAATTGGTCGGGACCGTACATAATAAAGAAAATCCTCTTCGGAAGTGCGGTCTTGCTCATAGATCTAGATGGAATAGAATTTTCCCAAATGACTAACTTAGACCAGTTAAAGAATCTTTACGGTTCATTCCCAAGTTTAATAATCGTATAACGCCCATATATTATCAAAGATAATATAAAAAAAAAAAAAAAAAAAAAAAACAAAACANNNNCCTTTATCATTTTGAACTACGTTTGGCCTGATTCACATTCGGATACGTAGGAACCCGTAAGGGCTCGGCTTGAATCCTAAAAAACGATCAACATCATCTACATCGCTTTGCATTGAACTACATTTGGCCTGATACCCATTCAGATACGTAGGTAACCCGCATGGGCCCAACTTATTCTCAAAAAAAAAAGGAAAAAAAAAGTTCTTCCGGTTCCATAAAAGTACACGTCGACGGAATATGATATGCTTTACACTTTGCTTGTAGTGCATAACTCCAAGTGTTTACTATGCTCAACTGAGTCAACTCTATAAATTCAAAGTCTCTACTTATAAACAGATTCAGACTTTGATTTTACTTTAGCTCCAAGTTGTCAAACACAATTTGGTCCAAGTTCAAAAGAACACAATTTATAAAAGACATTCTCTTTTCATAAATTCTAAAATTAGAGCATGATTCATATAATTTATTAAGCCCTGTAATATTCATTTAAGCCTTAGTAAGTTTACTTTCCTTCAAAAAGACATCTTTTATTTTCAGAAAATATCATGGAACAAATGGAAAAAGAAAGAACAATACGCAAAAAATAAAATGAGAAGTAAAACGGGGACTTCACCCAGCGAATTAAATGAAATTCGCTGCGAGCCCAGCGAAATAGAGGAAAATCACTGGCCCTTCAGCGACATTTTCGAAAATCGCTGGAGATCTGACTTTACGTCCCAAACAGAACGCATTCTGGCTCTTTAAGTGCAAAAAACAGCAACAACGATACAAACTTTGATGCAAAATCCAAATGATGTATAAACAAGGATAATATAAGGGTAACTTTTATTGATTCATTTGATTGATAAGCCCAAATTACAAGGATTTAAATGACAAAACTATTCATAGAGTGGGAATCAAAAAAATACATCATTTTTCAATCCTAGCTAAGGACCTATATTCTACCCTTCCCCCTCCTTGGGATGACGATGGTCGTCTGGGGGAGCCGAACTAGTGCTAGCTTCCTCTTTGCGATGCCAAATCAAGTGCATCTTCTTTCTCCTCTTGGGAGGCGCCTCATCCGTAGGACGAACCTTCGAAACTGGGGGCTTTGATTTTGCCTTCTTCATGGGTAGCGGTAGAGCTTTCTACTTGTGTTGGCTAGGTGGAGGCACGCGCTTCTTCAAGCCTTTCTTCTCGTTCTCCTGGGAATCCTTGCACTTGTTCGGGTCATTTGAGATAATCCATGCGAGGTAATGCCCTATCACGAATGGAGAAAATGTCTAATGGGACACTATCGAACGGAGGCGCTCATTCCAATATTTACCACATACGTCCAATTGCCGATCGGTCAACCTTACTTTGGGTTGGACGACCGTGTCTTTCCGCGGAATGCTTTGAGCTAGCCCATATTGACGCCTCATTCGGGTAGGGTAGAACGCCAAGAGATGATCAAGGCTCATAAGTCGGCTATGAGGGATCTCCTCCGCGCATCCGACCATGGTGGTAAGATGCCACCACAGGATACTCCAACGAATGGTCGAGTTCCCTCCCAAGTGAATCATCCACTCCCCAAGGGACTTCTCCTGGTATATTCGTTGGTGATATGGAAATTGCTTTGGCATGTAGACGACGTGTGCATCTAGTTTCTTCACCAATAGAAGATGCTCCAAGAGCCAAATCTACACAAAAGAAAGAGAAGGAAAAAAGTCATTCATCATGCAAAAAGAAAAAAATCAAACATGTGAATTGAGTAAAAGAAAGAGAGGCGTCAAGACTCACTTGGAAAAGTAAAGGACTTCCCGAGAAGTCTCCATCCTCTTCCTTCACCAAACGATCTAAGCAAGCAATGGTCTGTCCAACAACAAGAGCCATGGGACTACACCCCTCTTCCATCATTTTGAAAACATGAAGAAGAGAAGTTCGGGCCATCTTACCGTTTCCCACGAATAGGATGCGGCATAGAAGACACAAAATAAATTTCCAACGATGGAAGGTTTTTGCCTTATTATCATCTTCCACGAGAGGAGAAGAAAAGTGCTCGATCACTTTGAGAAGTTTGAAGTGATCCCTATCGATGATATCTTGGGCTTTCTCGCGGTCAAGGCCAAGATATTTCTCGAACATGAATTCATAGCTATACCATAAAGTAGGAAGCACCATGTTGATACTTGGAGGCATGCCCAAGATCGCAGAAAACTCCACTACTACAAAATACACATATTACTTCGGCCCATTTACCACAGTTATGGAAAATACGTAGTAAAAGAAGGGGCGGTGG
>ONZA01009087.1:1916-12118 GCA_900322205.1 Kewa caespitosa
GATTACTTAACAACCTAAAACCGAAAAGTTGAACAATTTCTAGAACGGCTCCATGTTGCAACTATTGATCGAAGAAATCCATATCCTCCAACTTTTATCTTATTTGTTCAAATAGTTCCTCCTCGTATTTGTTCTCGAGGTAGGAAAAGTGTATCTCTCAAATACTATCTAGACGAGGAATGCATGGAGTTAAGACACGACCTTTGCTAGTGAGGAGATCATCAACTGTTTCTTGAGCAAATTTCTTTTTCAATATTGTAATTAGCTTCACCACCTCTTCTTTCAATTTCACATATTCATATTGTTTTTCAGAAATTAACTGTCCAATACTTCCAGAAGAAAGATAGAGTTAAAACAAGGATGTACCATACAAATATGTATAAGTATAGCTATATAATGACACTAACATTTGTTCTCAGGACTCAATATTTTTTTGTACTTTAGTATCCATGGCTCAAACCTTTAGCTTGTCCTTAAAGGTCACACACACAACAACACCCATACACATATATATGTTACACTTATATACAAGTTAACTGAAAGCACTGCTGGCAAATATGGACTTGGTATAGTCATTTATTTCAAATTTGTTGTTAACATACGCCGGTCACAGTAAATGCTTACCAAAACATAGTTTTTGGAATTTAATATTTACCTTTATCAATTGGCCCAAAATAAACGTTTGAAATTTTTACCAAAAAAAAAGTTTTTTCAAATTTGCCTCCAATATTTTTTTTTTTTTTTGTGACAACTTTTAATTTGAAATGAAGACCTCTATCATTGACCAATGTCTATGACAGATGGTGAGCTTTCTTTTTCCGCTGTTAAAAGTGCTAAACGATGTAAACTCTGTCAGCCATTATGCATGCTAACTTTTACCACTTGCATGTTGTTAATAAAGTTTTTTCTTTAGTGACTTGCTTGGCTAAGGCCTATATATATGCAATTTATGTGTTCATTTTAGGTTTTTATGAACCACTAACTCTTTCTTGTTCTTACTTCTCCTAGATCTACAAATTTCTTGTTTTTCATCATGGCGGACAACAGTTTGAGAAAGGTTACTGAGAAAATTGATCAAATTAGAACATGAGATGCAGATTTTGCATGAGCGCTTGCACACTATTATGAAACCATGTGATATCTATACATTATTTCACGAAGAATGTTCTCTAGGAAAGTTATGGTTAGTGGTTGAAAAGAATCGAGGCGATGTCGGTCCAAGCATCGGAAAGAACCGATGCACTTGATTTCATTAGTAGTCATGTATGAGAGATCGTGTGTTTTAGTTCGATATATTTTCATATTGTTTGTGTGTTAAGTCATCTGTCATTTGTGTTTTATGTCGTGTGTTATTTGTGTTATTTTAATTTCAACTGGTAAGGATGCATTTGAGTTTATTTTTTAATTGCTTTTGCATTTACTTTGTTTATTAATATAACCAATATTATTGTATTTTGGTATTTCAATATAATCTGATAGCGAGCAATAATAATGACACATAAATACAAACCCGGTAGTGAATATATTAAAAACGACAGTAAACATAGACTGACAACAACATCCCACAGAGGTAGATCTACAAACGAAAAAACGAAAAGGTAATAATGTTTACTGCCACTAATAACCAATTCCGCTGAGAAACTAAATACGAAAAGATAATACGAAAAGATAATCATCACAACCAATCATGCTTGTCACTCTCCAAGTTACTTCGAATCGAACTTGCTAACTAGGTCAAGCAAATTGGCTTTGCTTGGGCCCATTTCCCAAGGCCCACATTGACCATTGACCATGGTCCCTTTCTAGGGCCTTTTCGACAATTCACTATCTGTGAGGCACTCCCAAGAGCTCGCCTGCCCTTCCCAGGGGTAAGACGAGGAAGACCATGACCCTCCGTGCGAAGGACAGTGAGAGCTATAACGTCTTTCCCAATATACTCATCTGTTATGGACGTTTCAACTAAGGGAATGGCGCGCTTAGGCGTGCAAGGGCCCATGAGCCATCCAGCCCGGTAGGGCACCGTCATCCCGCTGGAAAGTTTCCAAACCCTAGCTAGGGTTTGGAGGATCAAGGTCCTATAAAAGGATCTCCACACATTCCAAGAAGGTACACACAAAATATTCTCTCATTAATTGCATAATTATTGCACTTCACTCTCACCATTAACTCTTCGAGTGCTCGAGTTCGAAGTGCATATCTGCGCTTTCTGTTTGCCCCTTGGCCTCTCACGTGGTTGAGTCCTTCATCAGTTATCTCGAACTGACTTAGCTGTTGGAGGAATGATCCCTGGACCTTGACAAGGGCAGTTCACGTGTTGTCATTTTGCAAGTCACCTCGGACAAGTACAAAGGACCTTGGAATTCATCGTCTGTCAAGCAACCAAAACTACTTCAACCCTTTGAGTTTCAAGGGACCACTTCGACACCCAAAAAACGGGAGTAGCTAGTTAAAAGTTGTATGAGATTAAGGAATAGGAAGCACATCCAAACACCTTCACCGAACCAAGACATGTCTCATCATAATTCAGCTTCCGCCAGCTCGTCAAGGAGAAACCCGCCTCCACCTCCTCTTCCAGTGCTGGTCACCCAGGAGGAGCTCGCGGCATTCCAAGCAAACATCCTTGGGGACATGCAAAAGATGTGCATAACCGTACGTGAGACAATCTGCGGGTTCAAAGAACAGGAGCATGGAGCAAAGAAGCCTACTCCGAACATTCCTAGCCCCGAGGGGCGAGACATGTCAAAGTCTACCCAGATACTAAAGTCCCCTCCTTTTTAGTTCAGCCAGTCGGGCTCCTTGGACTCTCATTCCAAGGGAATAAATACAGAGGATAGGAGCAGAAACAACCGATCTGTTGGGAGCTCGGGAAAGGCCAACTCTGACCTACGGCATGAACTCGATAGGATATGACAGGAGATGACATGAAGGGTGAATAACAAAGAAACGAATGACCTTAGGCACTTCCTAAGGACCAGAGAAGTAGAAAAAGAAAAGGAAGAACGGACGCGACAGAAGTACGGAAAATCCGTGGGAGGCTATGGCGAGCCCTCTAGAAAGTACTTCGACCTTGGAGATACCTCAAATCTGAACATGCGGGTGCCGTTCTGCGAGGCAATTATGGAATACCCAATCAGCTTCAACACGAGGACAGGGAAGGTCAAGAAGTACAATGGTACTACCTCTCCCAAGGAACACATACTAACATATGATGCAGCCATGATGACCCATATACGAAACGACGCAACCATGTACCGTCACTTTGTGGGAACCTTAGAGAGCCAGCTCTAAAGTGGATGAACCATCTACCTCGTAATAGCGTGCACAGTTACGAAGAGCAGTGTGAAATCTTCATTGAGAATTTCATGACCTGCGAGAAAACGGAGAGGCGCTCTGAAGACCTCTTAAACATTACCCAAGCTAAGAACGAGTTCATGAAGGAGTATGACAAGAGGTTCAACAACGAATGCCTGGAGATCTCCAAGCTAGACCCCATCATAGCGTGCACAGCATACATAAAGGGCATTGTTAAAGACAGCGAGATCCTTCAGGACTTCTAGCACATGAAGCTGCAGGGACAAAAGCTGACCTTAGCTTATGTCCGAGCATACTCATCTAATGTCTTTACCGCCTAGTAAAGGTCGGGTAGATACATGGTGACAAGCAACTACCGGGTTGACAAGTTCAAGGAAGGTCGAGGAGCTCCACATGCGAAACACGACAGGAAGAAAGCAGAGATGTTGAATGTTGAGAAGCCGAAATTCAAAAAGGGCAGAGCAAACCGCAACAAAGGGGGACGAGCCGGGGCAAAGAAACAATTCGATAGGAAAACTCCAGAAAGCCAGGCAGTAAACAAGATCCTAAACTGCAATCAAGATGAAGTCCTAGCCAAAATAGATCCCAAAATGCTACCCGACCCAACCCCCATTAAGGAGAGCAACAGCAAGAGCTACTTCTTTTACCACTACCACAAGGCCAACAGGCACAGTACGAGATACTTTTGAGAACTCAGCATCCATTTGGAGAAGTTGGGGAAAGAGGGCAAAATCAATCCCTTACTGAAGGATCCGGCCACCACCTCCGTACATCAAGACCAAGGGGCAGGATAGAGTTCCACCTCGGCCTCAGATTCTTATGAGGTCGCAGTCATCTTAGGTGGTTCGGCTATAGGAGGGTTGACTAACAAAGCAAGAAGGGCTCATCTGAGGTCCCTCGACCAAATCTTGTTGGTTAGGAAGTCCCCAAGTTCGGGAAACCCATCTTCTTTGATGAAAATGACGTCCGACCACTACAATACCCCAGTGACGACCCTCTGGTTGTAGAAGTAAAAATTGCGAGTACCTTGGTAAAAAGGGTGCTTGTAGATACCGGAAGTTCGGTAGATGTGATCACTTATGGGTGTCTAAAGGACCTCGGTTACTCAGCCGAAAAGGTATTGCCCATTACTCACCCTGTGCTGGGCTTCGGAGGAAATCAAGTCCTTTCGACAGGAAACATACAGTTGCCCTTAAGGGTAGGGGAAAAGAACGAACCAAGGCGAATCATCTCTGAGTTCCTCGTAGTCAACGTGCCTTTAGCATGCCCTCCCTTAACAAAATCAATGCACACATCAGCATGGTACTGTTAACAATGAAGTTTCACCGAGATTATGGCGTAGTCAGGAAGGTGTGCGGAGATTAGAAGACAGCCCGATCCTGCTACGGACAATGCCTCAGCAGGAGTTCTCTCGAAGTAAAGGTGGTCCCCGCAACCAGCCAAGTGCTGAAATCAAAGCAGAGAAGGAGGGACAACACTTTCGTACTTGAGACAAAGGTCCTACAGGAAGAAGAGACCCAACCAAAGGACAAGGGAAAAGACGTTTGGTGCTTGATGATAGACGTCCCCCCGTATGAACTATGTGACGCCAGAGTTGAAGAGCGGGAAAGATACAAACCCTCGGCGGGTAAAGTGGAGGTCATCATGGACCCAACTCGGCCTGAGCGTGGCACATACCTCAGTGACGACCTCGACGAGTCCACTAGGACAGAGCTTTCCTCGTTGCTTCAGGAATACCAGGATGCGTTCGCCTTCGGGCCTGACGAAATGCTTGGGATCAGCAGAGAACTCATGGAACATAACCTCGAGATCAATCCAAAGCTGAAGCCAGTAAAACTGAAGAAGAGGCACCTAGGAGAAGAAAGAAGTCGAGTTGCTTCCAAAGAGGTACGGAAACTCCTAGAAGCCGACTTCATCAGGGAATGTAAGTACCCTAAGTGGTTCGCCAACGTGGTCATGGTTAAAAAGGCAAAAGGGGCACGGAAAATTTATGTGGACTACACCGACCTCAACAAGGCCTACCCGAATGACCATTTCCCTCTTCCTTGAATTAAGACTAGTGGATTCCACGAGTGGTCACAACTTGCTAAGCTTCATGAATGGCTTTTTCAGATACCACCAGGTCTTCATGAGCAGGAAAGACCAAACCTCCACAGCCTTCACAAATTATGAAGGAGTATTCTGCTACAAAATGATGTCGTTCTGCTTAAAAAATGCGGGGGCCACTTTCCAACGTCCGGTCCAGAAGGTCTTTAAAAACCAAATCGGCAGAAATTTGGACGCCCATGTTGATGGTCTAATCACGAAAAGCGTCAAGTCGTCCTATCGCATGGATGACCTAAGAGAGACCTTTGAGACCCTCAGGGCAAACCAGATGAAGCTAAACCCCAACAAATGTGTATTCAGGGTGCATGGTGGAATGTTCTTCGAATTCATGGTCAGGGAAAGAGGAATCGATGCCAACCCCGAGAAAGTACAGGTTTCCCAGGAGATGAAGCCTCCTAAGTGCATTCGTGATGTTCAGAAGTTCACGGGGTGCATAGCAGAGTTGAACCGCTTTGTATCTCAATCAGCTGACAAATGTGCTCCTTTCTTTAAATCTCTAAGAAAGGGAACCAAGTTTGAATGGGGGCAAGAAGCCCATGATGCATTTGAAAAACTTAAGTCCTATCTCGGACACTTACCTCGGATATCCATCCCAAAGGCCACGAACAATTGTATGTTTATCTCGCAGTGTCCGGGAGAGCAGTTGCCTCAGTAATGGTTAGAGAAAATGATAAAGTACAGGATCCAATGTACTTCACCAGCCATGCCCTAAGCGAAGCCGAATTCAGGTACACTACTCTTGAGAAGTTTTCCCTCGGGGTCCTCATTAGCTTGAGGAAGCTGAGGCCCTATTTTCAAGAACATCATATCGTAGTCCTCACCAACCAACCGTTGAAGAAGATACTCGACAGACTTGAGTCCGCCGGTAGGGTCCAAATGTAGGCTCACGAACTGATGGACAACGACCTTGTCTACGAACTACGAAGGGCAATCAAGTGCCAAGCCTTGTCTAACTTCATTGTCGAGTTAATGCCTTCGGACCACGTCCTGAAGGCCTGGGCTGACCACCTTGCAAGGCCAGAAGCGGGGCTAGGATAGTAATTTCCTCTCCCGTAGGAGACATATTCGAGTACACAATGAGGTTCAAGTTCCAGGCCTCCAACAAGAAAGTAGAAAACGAATATGTCCTTGCTGGATTAACTCTAGCCCACGCCACAAGAGCCCAGAAGATACGAGTCAAGATGGACTCGCAGTTGGTAGTTTCCCAAGTGAATGGGAGTTATGAAGCCACGGGAGATGGAATGAAAGCCCACCTCGTGAAGGTCAAAGAAGAAATAAGCAGTTTTGGAGAAGTGGTCATGGAACATGTGCCCAGGTCAGAGAATAGTCATGGCAACGCACTGGCTCGACTAGCTAGTTCCTCCATCGAAGGCAGGCAAAGAAATATCTTTTGGGAAGAAATTGAGAAGTGCAGCATCGAAGACGGGGTGACCATCAACGTCCTAGATAGATTTGATGGCTGGATGACTCCATCCTCTCATACTTGCAAGATGGGACCCTGCTAGGAGACCGAAAGAAGCTCAGAAGACGAAAAACAAGGCGAAATGGTTCATCCTCGAAAATGAAATTATGTGCAAAAGAAGCTTCACTCATCCTCTCCTAAGATGCGTGTCATGAAGTCAATGGCAAGAAGTACTTCAGGAAGCACATTATCGAGTCTGCAGAGCTCATCAAGGAGCTAGAACACCCATGCACAAAGTAGTTTGTTTGGGTTTCTACTGGCGCACCATTCAGAGAGACGCGATGAAAATGGTGAAAAAATGCGACAAGTGTCAGTATTTCACGCCCATACCTCGGCTTCCGTCAGCAGTTGGCCAGCTGAAGTTTGTCATAGTGGCTGTCAACTACTTCATGAAGTGGGTAAAAGCCCGAGCTGTGAAAAACACGACGATTACTGATGTGAAGAGGTGCATTCTAGCAAAAAATCCTCACACGGTTTGGAGCACCTCGTAAGATCATTTTCAATAATGGACGACAGTTCGACACCCCAAAATTGACTGATTGGTTGGAAGAAAATAGGGTGAAAGCCAATTTCAGAGCAGTAGCTCGACCTCAAACCAACGGCCAAGTGAAGTCCAACAATAAAACCTTAGTAACGAGGATTAAAAAGAAACTAGATGGGGCCAGAGGATTATGGGCAAAATAGCTGATCGAGGTACTTTGGGCCACGAGAACCACCAAAAAGGCCATTACGGGAGAAACCCCGTTCAACCTAGTGCACGGTTTGGAAGCATTCCTCTCGATCAAGATTGTCAAAGGAAGCCCGAGGGTGGAGCACTTTGATTCTAAGAAGAACTTTGAAAAAATCAGGCGCCGACTGGACCTCTTACCCGAGGTCAGAGGTGAAGCCCTCTTACGGGTCAAGGTATACAAACAAAAGATTACCCAGGCATTCAACCGCCGATTTAAGATAAGAAGACTCCATGTGGGAGACATCATACTGCGGAAGATGGAGTCCGTTGGAAAGCTAAATGAAGAAGGAAAGCTAACCCCCAGCAGGGAAGGTCCTTACAAAGTTACGGAGCTAATAGGGCCATAGACATACTGACTCAAAGCGCTAGACGAACAAAAATTCAGAGGTCATGGAACATCACCAACCTACTTCGTTTCTATGTGTAATGGGCTCACCAGAGCCTATTTCCTTTCTTGTTGATTTTTGGGGTAGGCACAACCAAAGACCCTCTTATGTTTCTTTCTCGTTTGAGGAACTCGTCCTGGAGTTACCTCGGGGTGGGCACCCCTTAACAGCTAAGAAGAAAAAAGTTCACTCCCAAAGTATTTGTTCTTAAATCTTGATTCACGGACAGTACTCGACGAAGTCCTATCACGAGGATCGTCTAAAATGAGATTCCACCACACGGGAAAATATAAGAACCACTTCGAATTGGGTCTGAAAGCAAAAGTTATAAGATTCGATCGACAAACATCTCGGTTTGCAGGCAAATAAACTAGCTCACAGTTCAAACGTCCCACCCTGGGGGCAAATTTTTGGAAATAACCTACCCCTTCTTCAACATGGACGATAAATTGCCACACGAACTCGTCCAATATTGGAGCGAGGTGAAGTACACTATTTGTTTAAGCAGGGGCATAGTTGGGGGAAACACCCTAAGCTGCGCCAAAAACAAACTTCACGGTTTAGCTTCTCAAAATTAAACAAATAATGCAATAGAAAAAAAAAAAAGTTCAGAACTCGTACTGAAAATGACGAAGAGAGAGAGCACATTTTCATTAAGTTATGCAAAATGTTTTAACATTACAAATTACAAAGCAGAAGCAATTACAAAAAAAGGCATAATCCAAAAAGCTACTGCCGAGGGAGGAGCAGACGAAGTACATAAGGCCACTCATAGGACAAGGGGACGATGTACACATTACCATGTATTGTATGATGAAAACAAGTTTACAACACGAAGGAAACAAGTCGATCTACCCACTAACATGTCCTACATTTAATGAGATGCCCATTTGAGTAACACGTCGAGCTCCAGCAAATCTCTCACGAAGCATGGAAGCATGCCCATTACTACGTGTTTGCATGACAAAAACCTTCCTTGCATACAACACAAAGAACGAGTAGGCAAACACATTACCATGTTCGTATTTAGTGAGAGGCCCACTTGGATCACCTCGGCTAGCCCTATTGCTTGGCCTCATTATCCTCGGCTGTTGATGACTCTGGCTGAAGAGCCTCGTTAAGCTGGTCCTTGGGATGCATCATGAAACCTTTGCCACTAGTAGAGCAGGAAGGGTCGACGTCGATGGCGTCGGCCGATCCGACCGTAGGGTCAGGATCGAACTCTTCCCGCGGGGAGTAATCCAGGAGCTCCTTCAACTTGACCCTTATCTCTTGAGCAGCCTCTGGACCTTGGGCGTCCTCGACCTTGATCACCACCATGGCAGCCCGGACGGCCTTGAAGCTAGCAACCGATCTAACTATGTCCATGAAGGCCTCCTCTAGTTGGCCCTCCTTCCTCTTGGCCGCGTCCTTAACCTCCTTCAGAAGGGCGGTCACCTCGGTGGTTTTCTTCAAGACCTCAGCCTCAGCTCCATAAGC
The DNA here is from genome assembly GCA_900322205.1 of Kewa caespitosa. Lineage (NCBI taxonomy): Eukaryota > Viridiplantae > Streptophyta > Magnoliopsida > Caryophyllales > Kewaceae > Kewa > Kewa caespitosa. The sequence continues at coordinate 11,392 of ONZA01009087.1, forward strand.
CCTCTTCAGATTCGCCTTGGCCTCCGCCTCATCCTTTGACAGCTGGGCCCTCACCTTGGTGAGCTCTTCCTCCTCGCCCTTTTCCTCGGTGGCCGCTTCCTCCTCGCGAGCCTTTCGGAGCTCCGAGGAACGAGCATCCAAGCGGTCCTCATCATTCTTGAGCCGCGCTCGGAGGTTGGCGTTCGCCGAGTCATAGTAGACCATGGAGAGGTAGACTTGAAAAATAGGGAGACAGTTATTCATTATGCAAGGATCAAAGTAAAACATCTGGGTCAGATAACGAACCTGATGGGCCGACTTCAGTGCAATGCTTCAAATGACCCCCGGACTCATCACCATGTCGGCGAGGTCCACGATGGGGATGAAGCGCTGAGTAGTGTAGTTCACCACCTTCGCTTTCCCCTCCTTAGTACGCCGAAAGTAAACCGAGAAGGGAAGCACCCCATTCGGTAGCTCCTTCTCGGCGTTGAAGTCGACTCTCTCCGACCTCTCCTTCCAAGAAGGCTCCTTCAGCAGCTTCTCCTCCGGCGCCTTCCACTTACCCTTGTCCTTGGCGGAAGGGGGAACTCGCTCGGTGCCGCCCTTGGTGGAAGAAGACCTCGAGTTGGATTCAGTTCAGGGCTTCTTGGAAGAAGTATCCAAGAGATCGGCCACCGGCTCATCACATCATCAGAGATGAAGACGATGACGGGGGAAGACAAGGAATTCCCCCCCCCCCCCCCCCCCC
>ONZA01009108.1:17613-30687 GCA_900322205.1 Kewa caespitosa
AGGTCTTTCTTTTTCTTGCACTTAATTACGTCTGGCCATCCCTCGAAATCTTCGATCTGTAGCTCAGCTGAGAGGCACAGAGCGTAAGTGAGTGCACTTCACAAACAGAAAGTTAGCTTCTTTAGGACTTTAGAGACCGTACAGAACGAACTAGTTGCCGGCCACCTCGCCAGAGGTGGGTCAATTGTGGATCAGCCCCCTTTGAAGGGCTTCGGCCAGGACAGGGTTGAGTTGGACATCGAAAGGCTGGAGTCGTTAGGGCGAGAGTGGAGGGCCCTCTATGGTAACCCTAACCCTTTCAATCATGTAGCGAAGTCAAAACCCACTTCGAGCCCAAACCGCACTTCGCCGCCCCCTTCAAAGAGTTCAGGGGTTCCTTGCAACAAATGATCTGACGAGGGGGGTAGGTCGTCTATAGTTCTGGTGGGTCTGATAGTCCCGGTACGGGCTCAAGAATCGACAAGGAAGAAATATGTAGCCTGAAAGGGAACGTTTTGTCCTGAAAGATCTACCGGGTGGCAATCTCGAGACTTCGAAGACAAGTCTGCGCCGCCGGCTGTTAGAACTGCCTCCCCCACACTTTTGAGGGACGGAGGGTCATTTTTCATGAGTATCGTCCGTGCACTTTGTATTCTGGTAAGCTGATCTTTGTTGTTGCTTTTGTTGTCTTATGTACCCGGGCTCTAGAGCTGGCAGCGGGCTTTTCTCTTTCTGAAGTAATAGTTGCACGTCGGCATCCATAATTCATAGACCCTCGGACAGTGATGGCTACCTCAGTATCGGGTTTGGATCCTCTGGAGAAAAGCAGGCGGCCGACCGATGAGATTAGATGCTACTGGATTATCCCAGATAACGAGGAGGCCTCGACGACGAGGTTATTCGGTTCGCCGGCCGATATAAAGTTGATAAGACCTAGAAGAAGCAGTAGAGTAACGAGGCCGTCGGGCACTAGTATAACGGCGACCAAGTGTATGAGTGAGGCGGGGTTTCAGCTACCCCTGCACCCTTTTACACTCTCCCTCCTACAAGAATTTGGTCTTACCCCCTACCAGCTTGCTCCGAACAGCTGGATGATGATCACGTACTTTATTGTGGACTGCAAGGTCCATGGGGTGACACCGACTTTGGGGTTGTGGGTGGCCATCATGAAGGCCAACGCCCTGAGCAACACCGACGAGGGGTTCTTCCACTTCACGGAGAAGTCCGAGTACGTTGTGGGACCCCCTCGTCCCAGCTCTAATCACAGCTGGAAGGAGAACTTTGTCTATCTCCAAGGGTTGAGGGATGAAGTGATGAGGGGGATTCCGTTGTGGAATCCGGCTAAGAAGTTAAGGTCATCACTCAAAGCCCGGGGGGCTCGTATTATGAGGGCTGCCCTCGACGCTCGGTTGTTCTTTCGGTGGGAAGTAAAGAGGGGTATACATGGGTCGAAGACTCTGAAAAAGATGCCCTTGCATTGGCAGCCGTTGCAGAGGTAGCTGGAGGATGAGGACTTCCTTGTCTACATCGGAGTCAGTCGATAGTGGAGCCTGGGTACTTCTAGTAGTTCAGCCTATTTGACTTTGAAGGTTTTTGGATTGCTCGTCGACTTACTGACTCTTCCTTTCGTAAAAAAGGCGACCGAGACACTCAAGGAGATCAAAGAGAGCCGAGACATCCTGGGGGAGACTTCGACCGACGTGGTTCACGCTAGGATGGCTGAACACTTGAAGCTCATGGCAGACGAGCTCCTTAATGATTTGAGTTCTTGTGGTTTTGTTCTTCTTCTGCTTATCTCGTCAATTTGTGACTTGCCTTTATTTTGCAGCCTATCCCAGTTGAGGTGATAAAGAAGAAGAAGGCTTCCTCTTCCGCCGTAGGCAAGACGTCAAGGGCTGGTTCCTCGAACCCCGCCCCCATCTTCATATCGGAGGATATGGAGGATGCCGCGGCCGATTTGATTGGAACTCTGGCAAAGAAGTCCCGGCCTGAGCCAAAGGAAAAAGGCTCGTCAGCTGGGGGAGCTGCAAAGAGGGTCCCTCTCTCTGCTGACGAGAAAGGTAAGGGGAAGGTCGACGAGGGCCATCCGAGGGAGGACCACCCCAAGGACGACTTTGTGGCTGAGGAAGAGGTTCCGCACAAGGTGCCTCAATGATTCCCGACCTTCTTTCGGAGGAGCTGGGAGGGGAAGACGAAGGTGGCAAACTTCACCATGCAGCACTTCGTCCCTATCAAGGACGTTGCTACCATGGGGATGAACCATGACCTGGCTCGGACAGTCACTCTGAAGGCGACTTACAAGGTATGAAGCTTGTTTCTCCGCCGTTGTTTTGTTTTCTTTCTTTTCCACATTGCTGATTTTGACTTTTTTGTAGATTTATCTCTCCACGACCTACTTCGACTCGGTGAACACCGACCTCTGAGTTCATCTTGAGAACGTCGAGGTTCGTCTGGGTGCCCAGGACAAGCTGCTCGAGAAGGCCCGCGAAGATGCTGCGGCCGCCGAGAGGAAAGTTCGAGAGGAGTAAGTCGATGGGCTGGAGGCGGACCTGGAGAAGGCCAAGGCCGAAGCCAAGGAGAACTTGCACAAGGTTGAGGCTGCTGAGGCCGACGTCTCAAAGAAGGCGGCTGATATTAAGTCTCTTCAGGAGGAAATGAAGGAGGCGGCCAAGAAGAGAGAGCACCAGCTGGAGGAGGCCTATGAAGAGGTATTTGGCTCAAGACAGTGTTTCAGGTCGATCCTGGCAACTTTGTTGGTGAACTAGACCAAGGAGGCTGACGGCTCCGAGACTGCCTTGGCAATGAAGGCCAAGATGGAGAAGTTCTTGGACTATGATCCGAAGCAGGAGTTTTGATCTTCTTCCTTTGCCGATTCTCCCAACGTCGTCAACGCCGGTCCTCGGCGGTCTTTAGGTGGGAAAGGTTTCTTCAGGCGCTCTGAGGATCATCATAACAAGGCTCCCCAGGCGGAGTCATCGGCGGTTGAAGCCGACGAGACCGAGCAGTAGGGCAGTCCGAGGTTGTCCAAACGGGTCTCTCACTAAATACGAACATTGTAATGTGTTGGCCGAACATGGTAATGAGTTGGCCTTACATGATAATGTGTTGGCCGGCTTGTCCTCTTTGTGATTTTCCGGGGTCGTTCTTTGTCCGGTTAACACATGGTAATGGGCACGCTGGAGTATTTAGTGAGTGATTTGTTGGAGCTCAGTGGGTTGCTTACATGTTAATGCGTAGGTCGCTCCTCTCTCTGGTCTTCTTCGGCCTTTTGCTTTTTTGCTCTCCTTGGTTGTTGCCTTTTTTGCTTTGTTACTTTATGTAATTTGTAATCAGGGCATTCTGCCTTATTTTAATAAAAAAGTGCTCTCTCTCTTCGTCAGTCGAGCTCCTTATTATGAAGTGTTTGTTTGAGTATAACTTTCAACTGAACTTGTTTGTTTTAGGCTTTGCCTTAGGTAATTATACCTCGGCCATGCCCTGCCCCTACTCAAACGAATAGGAAGTTGAATCATTGCTCGAAAGTTGGCGAACTATATATACTTCATATTGTCGTGGGGGGAGAATTACTCTTCAGAAGTGTGCCCCCGGGGTGGGAAATATTAGTCTGTCTTAAACTTAGCAAACCGGGGTGTTTGTTTATCGTTGTATTTTTGATCGACTTCTTTTTATCATTTCGTATTTTGACCCCTGTGATGGGGTTTAGTTTTCGGAGTGACCCTCGGGATAGGGTCATGTTTGTAGCCGTCCATTGTCGTGACGAACTGAAAGATGAAACATTTATAGGGAAACGAACTTTTATTCCTGGCTGTTAAGGGTGCCGACCCCGAGGTAACTTCCATGCCGAGTTCCTCCTGAAAGAAAAGAGGCTTCTTGGGGGTGCTCACCCCTTAGACAAAAAAAAAGAAAAAAAAAAAGAAATGAGCCTCATGCCTCTCATACATAGAATTTGAGTAGGTTGTTGATGTTCCACGCTCTTGGGATTGGTCGTCCGTCCACTGCCTCGAGTCGGTCTGTTTTGGGACCTATGACCTCGGATGCTTTGTAGGGTCCCTTTCAGTTGGCGTTAAATTTCCATCTTCAGTTAACCTTCCGACGTACTCCATATTACGAAGTACTAAGTCTCCTATGTGGAGTTTTCTCATCTTCACTCGCCAGTTGAATGCTCTGATCATCTTTAGTTTGTATACCTCGACTCACATGAGTGCGTCTCCTCTGACTTTGGGGAGCAAGTCAAGTCGGCTCCTCATCTTTTCTAAATTCTTTCATTTGTTGAAGTGCTCTACTCGCGGGCTTCCTTTTACGATTTCGATCGGTAGAACCGCTTCTGAGCCATAGACTAGGTTGAACAGGGTTTCACCCGTAATGACTTTTTCCAGTGGTCCTTATTGCCCAGAGTACCTCGGCGAGTTTCTCTGCCCATAGCCCTTTGGCTCCGTCTAAGTTTTTCTTGATTCCAGTGACCAAGTTTTAATTGCTGGACTCCACCTGAACGTTGGTCTGGGACCGAGCTACTGCTGTGAAGCTGGCCTTCACTCCGTGTTTTTCTAGCCAGTCGGTTAGCTTCGGGGTATCAAATTGCCTCCCGTTGTCGAAGATGATCTTCCGAAGTGCCCCGAACCGTGTAAGGATATTCTCCAGGATGAACTTCCTTACATCGGCTATCGTGGTCTTTTTGACTACACGAGCTTCCACCCACTTTGTGAAGTAGTCCGTTGCCATAATGACAAACTTTACATGCCCGACTGCTGGCGGGAAGGTCCCAATATGTCCATGCCCCACTGATGAAAATGTAGGGGACAAGGATGGGTGTGAGTTAGGCAGCTGGTAGTTGAGGTATGGGAGCGAAGTATTGGAAATTTCGAAACTTCTTCACCATCTCTGCTACGTCTCTTTGGATTGTAGGCCAATAAAATCCTAGATGGAGTGCTTTGTGCGCAATTGTCCAGACTCCTTGGTGGGCTCCGCAGGAGCCGAAGTGTACTTCTTGCAGGATCTTTTCTCCCTCACTTCAGGGGATGCATTTTAAAAGAGGGTGAGTGAAGCTCTTCTTATACAATGCCTCCATTTTTTAGGGTGAACCATTTAGTTTTGATTTTCATTCTTCGCGCCTCTTTTTCTTCTTCAGGCAGGACTCCATCTCATAGGTATGAGATGATTGGATCTATCCAGCCTTCAGATCGATCATGTAGGTTGACGACTGCCCCCGCTTTGATGCTACATTTCTCAATCTCTTCCCAAAAGATATTCCGTGGCAAGCCTTCGGCAGATGAGCTGGCCAGCCTGGCGAGGGCGTCAGCATGGCAGTTCTCTGACCTAGGGATGTATTTTATGGTTATCTCCTCAAGGTCTTTCGTCATCTACTTGACTCTTGCGAGGTAGGCCTTCATCCCCGCATCTCTGGCCTCGTAGCTTCCATCAACCTGGGAAACAACAAACTTCGAGTCCATTAGGACGTGTATCTTCCGTACGCCCGCTTGCCGGATAAGGGTCAGTCCGGCGAGGAGCGCTTCGTATTCGGCTTCGTTGTTTGAGGCATGGAATTTAAACCTTATTGCAAACTCGAACACATCTGCTTTGGGTGACGAGATGACTACTCCGGCGCCGCTACCTGCTTTGCAGGATGACCCGTCGACACTCATGCACCAGTGGTCGACCTAAGCCTTCCGGACATGATCCAAAGGGGTTAACTCAACAACGATTGATCACCCTTCGGGGCTCGTACACAATATCATAGTCGGTGATTTTATGGGCCCACACCTGGATTCGTCACTCCAACCTACCAAGTAACTTCTTCAACGGTAGGTTGGTGAGAACTGCAATTTGATGTTCTTGGAAATAGGGCCTGAGCTTTCTTGAACTGACGAGTACTCCGAGGGCGAACTTCTCTGGAGTGGTGTACCTGAACTCCGCCCCGCTTAGGGCATGACTTGTGAAGTACGCTGGTTCTTGCACCTTGTCCTCCTCTCTTACTAGCATGGAGGCCACGACCTTCTCAGATACGGCGAGGTAGAGGAATAAACGCTTCCCTGGCTTTGGAATGGAGATCCGAGATATTTTGCTGAGGTACGATTTCAATTCTTGAAAAGCTTCTTTTGCTTCCTGCCCCCATTCAAACTTTGTCCCCTTACTCTGTGTTTTGAAGAATGGAGTGCACTTGTCGGTGGATTTGGATACGAAGTGGTTCAGGGCAGCGATGCAACCAGTTAGCTTTTGGACGTCACTGACGCACTTTGGGGACTCCATTTCTTGGCCTGCTTGCACTTTCTCAGGGTTCGCGTCAATTCCTCTATTAGTGACCAAGAACCCGAGGAACTTCCCCTCCTCGAACTCTGAATATGAACTTGCCGGGGTTGAGCTTCATTTCATTCAACCTGAGGGTCTGGAAGGCTTCCCTTAGGTCATCCACATGATTGGATGATTCAACGCTCTTCGTGATCAGATCGTCAACGTATGCTTCAAAGTTTCTGCCGATGTGGTTCTTGAAGATCTTTTGTACTAGCCGCTGAAAAGTGGCTCCTACGTTCTTCAGGCCGAATGGAATCATCTTGTAACAGATGACTCTATCGTCTGTGATGAAAGTAGTAGAGCTTTGGTCCTTTTTGCTCATGAAGACCTGATGATGTCCTAAGAAGGCGTCAATGAAGCTAAGTAGCTCTTGGTCACTGGTCGAATCAACCAGGCAGTCTATCCGCGGGAGAGGGAAATGGTCCTTCGGGCAAGCTCTTTTTAGATCAGTGTAATCTACGCACATTTGCCATGCCCCATTTGCCTTCTTGACCATTACCACGTTAGCTAGCCACTTCAGGTATTTGCATTCCTTGATGAATCCTGCTTTTAGGAGCTTTTGCACCTCCCTAGCTGTAGCACTGCTCCTTTCTTTCCCGAGGTGTCTCGTTTTTTGTTTTACCGGCTTTATCTTTTGACTGATTCCAAGGTTGTGCTCCATGAGCCGCCTGCTGATTCCTGGCATTTCGTCAGGGCCAAAGGCGAATACATCTTGACATTCTCAAAGGAGTTCCGAGAGGTTGAACCTAGTGGTCTCGTCGAGGTCATCACCGAGGTATGTGATGCGCTCGGGCCGAGAAGGGTCCAGGATGACATCCACTTTTTCTCCGGAAGGCTTTGCCGTCTCCTGTTCTTCAATCCTTGCATCGAGCAGTTCAGCTGGCAGGGTGCCTATCATTAGACACTGGACCTCTCTCCCTTTGTCTATATGCTTGTCTTCGGGAGGAGATGCTTCTTAGTGCACGTCACTTTCCCTTTTTCTTTTCTTCGGCTCGGGTGCTTGGTTGGTCATGTGAGGTTCCTTCTTACCTTTGCTGAGGCACTGAACGTAGCAAGCTCGTGTAGTTTTCTGATCTCCACATACTTTGCCTACTTCTCCATCAACAGTACCATGCTGATGTGCACGTTGATCTTGTTGAGGGAGGGTAGTCATAGCAGAATGTTATAAGCCAAGGGAACCTTGACCACCAAGAACTCGGACACAATGCGTGTTGCCTCATCCTTAGCTCCTATTCGGAGAGCGAGCTGAATGCTTCCCACTGGGATGACCTAATTTCCTCCGGAAGCTGACCACGGGGTGGCTGAAATGTAGCACCTTCTAGGCCGAGTAGCCGTGGTCTTTGAGACATCCGTATGTGATGAAATCAACTAAACTTCCAGTATCTACAAGTACTCTTCTCATGAGGGTGTTCGCCACCTTCACGTTGATAACCAGCGGATCATCGTGGGGATACTGTAGTGGACACGCATCGGATTCTTCAAAGTAGGTAGGTTTCCCGAACTTGGGAACCTCCTCGACCAACATGACTTGATCGAGGGATCTCAAATGAGCTCCTCTTGCTTTGTTGGTGAGACCTCCCATGGTCGGACCACCAGAGATGACTGCGATCTCGTAAGAATCTGAGGCGGAGGCAGAGCTCTCTCCTGCACCCTAGTTCGGCGATGCGGAGGTTGCAACCGTTCTTTTGAGAAATGAGTTAAGCTTGGCTTCCTTCGCTAGGGCTTGGAGGTGGCTGCCGAGCTCTCTGCAGTACCTTGTGCTGTGCCCGTTAGCCTTGTGGTAGTGGCAGAAGTAGTATCTTTTGTTGTTATCCTTCATGGGGGTTGGGATGGGAAGAATTTTTGGGTCTATTTTTTCTAGTACTTCTTCTTGATTGCAGTTCAAAGAAATTTCTTTTTCGGATTATTGTGTCGACCCTTCGTTTCTCCTATTTCCCATGTTGGCTTCCTCGGTTGTCCTTGGACTTATCAAATCAGTAACTGCCCATGATCATATATTTTCCCGATCTCTCCCAGGCGATGAGGACCTTTGATGAATAAGCTCGGACATAGGATAGGGTCAGCTTTTGGCCTTGGAGCTTCATATGCTCAAAGTCCTGGAGGATTTCGCTACCTCGAACTATGCCTTTGATGTACGCACTGCATGCTATAACGAGGTCCAACTTGGTTATATCCAACCACTCATCATTGAACCTCTTATCGTAGTCCTTCATGAACTCATTCTTTCCCTGCGTGATGTTGAAGAGATCTTCGGAGCAATTCTCTGATTTTTCGCAAGTCATGAAGTTCTCGAGGAAGATTTCACAGAGCTCTTCATAACTATGCACACTATTCCGAGGTAAATGATTCATCCATTTCAGCGCTCTTCCTTCCAACTTTCCTACGAAGTGACGACACATGGTAGCGTCATTCCGGATCTGAGTCATCATGGTTTCATTGTAGGCTAAGATTTCTTCCTTCGGGGACGTAGTCCCGTTGTACTTCTTGATTTTCCCAATTCTCGTGTTGAGACTGATGGGGTATTCCATGAACTCTTCGCTGAAGGGGACTCGCATGCTGAGATATGAAGTATCTCCCGGGTTGGAGCACTTTCTAGGAAGCGCAAGAATGCCTCCTAGGGATCCTCCATACTTTTCTTTCTTCCGATCTTCTTTCTTCTTCTCTGCTTCGCGGAACCTCAAAAAGTTTCTGAGGTCTTCAGACTCTTCCTTGTGGGTTTTCCGAGCTCTTTCTCTCCTAATCATGTCGAGCTCATGTCATAGGTCGGAGTTAGCTTTCCACGAGCTCTCTACGGACCGGTGCCTCTTTTGGCTCGAGTCCTTTCCCTCGGGACGGGAATCGGACGAGCTAGAATGGATGAATTGAAAAGGAGAGGATTTGAGGATGCGAGTGGACTTCGAGGTGTCGTGCCCTTCAAGGTCGAGGATGTCCTTCGACGGGATCCTGCTTGAGGGGAGTTTTCCTGCTTTGTCGCGGTCTTTGCTTCCTCGGATAGTATCCCATAAGGTGATACAAAATTGTCCCCCAGGATGTTTGCTTGGAATGCGATGAGCTCTTCTCGTGTCATTAGTCCTGGGGGAGGAGGGCGTTTCTTCTTGATGAACTACCAGAGGCTGAATTGTGGTGCGACATATCTTGAATGGGTGAAGGTGTTTGGATGTGTTTTCTATTCCTTAGTCTCATCCAACTTTTGATCGTCCACTCCCCAGAGACGGCGCCAAATGTTTCGGGGTTCTTAAGGGGGGTCGAAGTGGTCCCTTGAAACTCAAAGGGTCGAAGTGCCAGAGGGTTGCTTGACGAAGTAAGGACGTTTGAGGGCTCTTCTGGAGATACGAGGTGACCTGGAAAAGAGAAAGGGTGAACTGCCCCTGGCGAGGTCCAGGGATCGTTCATCCGATGCCAAAGTAATTTCGTGATAACTGAGAAAGATCTCTGTTATGTGGGAGGCCGAGGGGCAAATAGAAAGTATGAAGGAGTACTTCGGACCCAGACACTATGAGAAGGGGTACTGGGAGAGAAGCACAATAAATGCGTAATTAAATGATAAGATGATTTTTGTCTTACCTCCTTGGAATGTGTACTGGTCCCTTTTACAGGACCTTTGACTTTCCAAATCCTAGCTAGGGTTTGGATTCTGCTTGATGGCGCCTCCACTTGTCTGGCGGCCCCTTTTCAGGCCCTTGTTTGGCCTAGAATCTCATTCCCTTTGAGGAAAGACTCGCCCTATCCGAGCAAATAAGGAAAGGAGGGCGAAGCTGTCCGTTCCTCCTCTAGGAGGGACGCGGTCCTCCTAGGAGAGGGGTAGTGCCCCATGCTCGTGCTTGATGGACCGCGAATTGACGAAGATGCCCCTGGAAAAGGCACAGGTCAACGGTCTAAAAATGTTTGGTGAAATGGGCCCAACTAAGAACTGATGCTCCAAACGGATCGAAATGAGCATCATGTTCATGGAAGATAGGAACTAAATTGAGTGAAAACTGAAAAAATCTGGACAAATTATAAAGTTTAATGGAGGTTGATCGAAATTAGATGATTATGTTGGCGGTGGAGGGAAGGTGGGATTATGTCCAAAATTGTATGTTGGCGGTGGCGGGATGGAGTATTAATTATGTTGTATACTCTAACAGAATTTAACTGTGTGAATGTGAATGGTAAAAATATTGGGTTTATGTAAGGTCATTGAAAAATAGTCATTGTATTTATAATAAAGCCATTAATTCATATTCATATAATGAAGACATTAATAATGACACTTATATAATCATTATTTTTAACAACCAATTAGATTATGCCATTTGTCAACCCCACACCAAAAACACCCAACTTTATATATATATATATACATATACATATACATATATATATACACATATACATATACATATATGTTAGATTCTGTTGCACCAGTTCATGTTGCTTCCAAGCCTGTTGAAATCTAAAAGTTTTATTCTTACACAAAGTGTTAGAAGAAATAACAATCCAAATCAGGGAGTGATCCAAATAGTAAAAGAACCATGTTGCACAAAGCAGTTGTTATAAGTGGCCATCCAACTGGTGGATGTTAGAGCTCTATCAAGCGTTTCACAAATAGGAGAACCATCAGTGGACTTACGTCTCCAATGAAAAGGAGAGTCCTTGAATGGTCTAGTTTATGCTCAAAGGAACGTACAAGAGCTGAAAAGATAAAAAAATTTGGAGGAAGTCTAAGGGGTTCCTCCACATTTATATTCATAAGAGTACATTTCATTTAAGTATCCTATGAGAAACCAAGGAGAGGAGAAGGTCGAGCACATCCCTTTCAAATAGTCTCATAAAACCAATTTATCTGTCTCCTGAGCTGGACTGTACACTACTACTAGGTAAAACGAAAATAGTAAAAGTTTGTCAAATATATAAATCACTATTATACGGGGTTCCTTGATAAGAACTTGAAATTAACTTTTATGTTCTCTCCAAAAGAGCCACATGCCTCCCGAATTATTAATAGGATCAACAACTAGACAATAATCAAGACTGATTTTTTCCGTAAATTTTCTCCGGTTAGTGGGCGAGAGCATTGTTTCTTAAATAATCAGTAAGTCTAGTGAAATAGAAGATAACAAGAAATTTAACTCTTCACGGGCTTTTGCCCTTTTAGCACCGTGTGTATTCCAGCACAAAAACTTTCTTTGATTAAGACTAAAACAAGGACTATACCTATTCATAAAAACTAACCAATCAGCAATCTCGAAGTAGCTATAGAGAGGGCGCTAATCCATCTGACAAAGCAACAAGAATAAAAATGAAAAGCAATGCTCATAGTGAAATCATGTGGTAGGCAATTGAGACCCGTCTCGTCGGCATAGTCAATCAAGATAGAGCTTAGATTTTTTGTAAGGCACCATCTTTTGTTTCTTTAATCTCCTAGATTTCATAAGGCAGAAGAATAGAAGGACCAAAGTACTGCTAAACCTCCCGTCTTGGAAACAACGAAGAGAGAAGGGTTTCTTATCCTTCATCCAAACAAATCCACAAAAACCAAACTAATGCACAAAGGTGAATAGAAATATACAGTTCATTACGAAAGCGCACTCCATAAAACAAAGATTAAAAACACTAACGAAGGAAGAAAATTACATATTTAAAATAAATGGTGGCCATCAAGCAAAGACATGGCCACACTAAGACTTCCCTTCCCTCCCCAAAATGAGCAAAAACATAGGGAAGGAGCACCCAAAAACCACAAAAACAGATGGAAGATACAATCATTGACTAGTTGCTTGTTTTGCCCTTTGACTTGCGCCCACACTTACGAGAGGTGGAGTCCGATGACATGGCCATCTTAGGGTCTTCCTCGTACTCCATGAAGTCTTCCACTTCCTTATCGTCTCTTAGGTCTATGGAGGACACAGGGGAGTATTCCTTCTCCGTAGTTGGCTCATCATCATCATCACATCTTGGGAGCGCGAGATTCTCATGAGAAGACGCCTCTCGGTTAGAATCGTTACCATCTTTCTCATCTTAATTTCGGAACACACCACTCCCTTGAAGAACAAAGAACACATTAGCAGTGAATACATCATGGAAGTGGAGGTTAAATGGTTCGTGAATAGGAGGAGGCGAGACCTTAAAAGTAGTTAAGGAGTTGGGAGGGGGGTTTGGCCAGTAAGCTCTAGGTCCAACCCGAGAGAAATCTTGTCCTACCACCACAATGCCTAGGTATCACATCCACCAAATTAGAACACTCAAGGGTTGTGAGGTCACTAGATTGTGGAGAAGAGAGAGGGTCATCCATAGAGTTCACACTAAACTCATTGATCATGATATGAATTAGACCCGTTCGTGGTTTAATCGAATCGAATTACATTCGGTTCGAATTGCTAAAAAATGGAACCGTATTCCAACCACCTTTCAACCGAATCAAATCAGTTTCGGAGCGAATTATCAAAGTACTCAATCCGTATTCGAACCACCTACTGTTAGACCGAATCTAATTCGACTCGGTTCGAATTTCAACTGAATTCAAGATCGAGTCGAACATGAATCGAAGCGAATTTAAACCGAATATTTAGACAAGGCAAGGATGAATTGAGGTGAATTCTCAACCGAATTTTAACGAGAGTCGATTATGAATCAGACAAATTTAAATCGAATTTAAACGCAAGGTGAATACGAATTAACGAAAATGATGAAATTACAATGCAAAATTCAAAAGTTCCAAATTTCATATCATGTTCAAATCATACAAACAAAACAAGACTTATATCAAGTTCAATATTATTTATGTTTATTATCACTTAATTATAATACCACTTATCAAGTTACCATTAG
>ONZA01009109.1:2700-14210 GCA_900322205.1 Kewa caespitosa
AATTACATGGAGAGGGAAAAATCGAATCTGTGACCTAATGTACACAAGAGCTCAATTATATAAACTCACGGTACTTGCTTATAGAAGTTAAGATTACAAGAGTTGGTTTCTTGTGAGTAGAGTTGGTCATGTATGGGTTTAGGTCAGGTACGGATCGGGCTTGTACATCAGATCATCGTCCACGGTGCCGGGCATAGCAGCCAGGCCCGAAAAACAGGTCACAACATCATGTCCGTGACCGCCCATTATGCGGGCTGAACGGACTTGGCGGGCCTAATTTTTTCTAAATCTTTTTATTTATATTGATATGCCGTTTTTTTGGGTCATACGTACCACAGTAACAAAGATGCCCATGCCAGACATCGCTAATGATGGAAGGTGCGGCAAGTGCTGGTATGCTAGTGGACTGGATGGGAAAGAAATTGCCCGTGTTAGACGCTTGAAGAAGGACCATCCTTGTCGTTTTGTCCTTTGACGCAAACGGAAACATAGTCAAACACCATAACACAGTCATTTTTGAGACACAACTAACTAAATAGACAACAAGTTATGTTTGAAACTAGGGACATGAGTTACCGACTTCAACTCAAGGGGTCGGGTGCTGTTGGTAGCAAGGGTCATACGTCCAGTGCTAAGCATAGGGAGATGAGTACCGTTTCCGAAAATAAATTTATTTGGTCCCTTATAAGTGATTTCAGTTAGAAACTCACCATCTGTTGGAGTCATGTACAATGCTGCCATGGAGTCTGGTGTACCATAAGAATTCACTGGAAACAGTAGGAGTGAAAGTAGCATATGTCAGGATGAATTAATTTGACTGTGGGCCGTAGGGATTGACACAGACATGCATTGTGACTTGGAAGATAACATATTTGACAGACGTTATTAGGATGGGCACCCAATGCACTATCAGATGATGAGTTTCTTGCAAAATCAAAATTATTGGACACAACAGGGACACTAGCAATATCACACGATGACACAACTGAATTACTCAAAATAGAATACTTAGGCATACCCCGAGAAGGTTGATTTTGAGAGGTGTTGGAATCATCTCACGTCTGTTGCTATTGCAGTTGTTGTTGTTCTTGTTGTTTCTGTTATTGTGGTTTTTGTTGCTGCGATTGTTATTGTTCATGTGGTTGTTGTTGTTCCTTGAAGAGCCCGAACCGCTCCCTTGGTTGGAAGAATCTGACACTATGCCTAAGGACGATAGAGATATAACAAAAGCCTGATGAGCAAAAGAATACTAATCTTTGTCGATCTCGGGTCACATGTGACGATGGTACACAATCAGATGTTGTTTCATGGTAGTAAAGGAGAGGGACATGAGTATAAGGAAAATAGAGGTAATAAAACCACCATACACATCAAGAGATAGACCATTCAACGTATTCACAATGATATCATTATCAGGAACAGGGGAGCCAATAGCATCAAGAGAGTCCACAATAATTTTTATTTGTCTAAGATAATCATACTTTTGTAAGTTATGGAGGGCAGACTTAAGTTCCGGGACATGATCAAGTCCCGCAGTATGAAAATGATCACACAAGTCAGACCATATCTCACGAGAGTGAACAATGGTATGAACTTCGGCAAGTAGTTCCTTAGAGAAAGTGAAAAACAACCAAGAACATATACATTGATCATACCTAAACCATGTAGTAGTGTAGACCGGATTGGGGACTTGCATGCCGTGGTCATCAAAGCATGTGTAGGACGAATCTAAAGAGTGCCATCGACGAATCCCGAGAGTTGATAATCACCAGGAAAGTGGTAAATTGAGTGAGCCACGACAAAAAATCATCAACGTTGGAAAAAATGGTAGTTATGAAATTACGAATATTAAGACATAAAAATATGCATAGGAGGAACCATTGAGTGCAAGGGCATGTCAGGTCCATTACCAAAACCGAGGTTTGCAAACTGACCCATGAGCGGAGAAACAGAGGACGTGTTGGGCATGGTGAACGGAAGCTTCGAGCGAAAGCCATGTTGATTTGATGAAGAACCATGCTCATACCTTATGCTGGGTATGATATGCGGGGACAATGGGAGGTTGGGCATAGAAGTAGTGGTGTCGGGCTACAATAGAGGGGGAAACCGCAAACTAGAGGTACGCGACTTCTGTGTAGGGAAGAGAGCATACTCGGGAAACTAGGTAGTGGATGCAAGATGACGGGAGAGGAAGACATGGTTGCGTCAGGGCTGAATCGATGAGAAGGGTGATCGATTCATGAGCCGAGGAGAAAAAGATGGAATTTCGACACAAAACCATTACACACATGGCGGATTTAGTGCACATTGATTGCGGGCAAATGCCCCCATCGACATTTGGGGTCCAGTTGTGTATTTGTGAAGGTTTAAAGTAGTGGCCCCATCCCGTTAAGGATTATGGTGTGGCTGTGCCCCTCTATTCATCAAGTCCCTCCCAAAAAAGAAAAAAGACTATAAAGAAAACAATAAGCATAAAGTAAATCACATTAATGTGTCTCTCATTTCCTCACTCTCTCTATTGCCTTCCTGGCATTTACTTAAACAAAACGAAAAAGTTGTTGTTCAACTTAGAGTCTTTATTGAATAATGAATGGACACCCATTATATTGGTAAATTTAAATATAGAGAGCTTGTCATTTTTAATTGTTGTAAATTTGTAATGGTAATTTAAATCAGGTTAAGCATGTTATATACTTGTTAGTTCAGGATTCAATTCCAACACAAATACACAGTTAGTGATTTTAATTTGTGATATTCGTCTCCGACATTTCATTTATTTCTTTGGGTTCAAGTAGTTGATATATGCACTAAAAGCACATATATTGGATAAATTGTAAATGTATGTTAATGAAATGTTCAATGCTTGGCTAGGTGAACAATCAAATGGGAATCTTTTCAACTACACATTGTGCATGATTTTTTTTTTCAAATTAATTGGAGAGTTTGTTTTTCACACTAATTATTGTTCATTTTGGATATTTTAAAATCACTTATAACTTAACCTCAAAAAAAAAAGAAAAAAAAAAATTGTAATACATCGTGATTATATTGTGGCCCCCATGAAATTTCATCCTGGATCAGCCACTGATTACACAAAATCCAAAAGTGTATCAGAAAAGCAAGAAGAACCATCCAAGGAGAGCGAAAAAGAGCTTGGGACGTCCACACCTGTTGTAGAGAGAGAGGGCAAAGGGCAACAGGATAAGACAAGCAAGTGCATTGGCATACCATTGGCAAAGGCTTGCTTGCTCACTACCATTAGACCCACTTGTGCACATTTCGCCATTAACATCGCTACTTATGGTAGTATTGCTTCACTCTCCATGTCTACCCCCTCTCTCTTTCTACCTTTCTTAGGTTGAAGTTCAAGTGAGTAACAAGAAACAACTCCAAATGATTTTTGAAAGTTTAAATGTGGTCAACAAGTTAGTCAGATCATTTTTGGATCGGGTTAATTTTAAATTGAATAAGTCATTTCTGAATTGTAATTAGGTTGGGTTTAGGTTTGATATCGACTTTGCTTGACTTTTTGTTTAACATGTGTATTTTTAAAGTATGATTTGAATTAGGTGAATTTTAAGTTATATAGATTTGTTGACACCAAAATAGTGTCCGCCCTATGATCCGATGACGATAACTAACGTAGGGAATCTTTCTTGGACATTTAAGCACACGAATCGATAAAACCCAAAGCCAAATGAAGTTCAGGGGGAAAATGTTCATTTCACATCTCCCTAGAGATTTCTAGAACCTTCCATTAACCTTGTGCGCCAAGGAAAACCGCGGTTCAACTTATGGAGAAATCAACGACAATGAATATGCATTATAATCACATAAAGCCTAGCGATTATCACTAAATTGCTTGGCCTTCAGCAAATATACACATATTCGCTAGGCAACATGGTGAATTTTCTTCATATTCGCTGACAGTTGAGTTGTCCTGACTGTTTCTTCCAGGCATTCGTTTCACTTTCCAGCGAATATGCCCATATTCGTTCTAAGCCTAGCGAAGATATTCATATTCGCTCTATGACCCATAAAATAGCATCATATTCGCTGGCCAATGGTGCATTAAATTTGCACATTATGAAATGGTGAAACCTTGCCTATATAAACCCCATGCAGAATACAACCAGAATAGGACAGAATACACATCCAGAAACTACACTCTCCTGCACACTTTAAGCATTCTCCCATACATTTTCACATTACAAAACCACAAAGACATCCATTTCAAAGAGCAAAACACATCCACAAAAAATAAGATTTCGCATGTTAGAAAGCTCCAAGAAAATCCCGACCTAAGGTAGGCTCCCGAGGGTCCCAAACCCCATTGATCGTCTTGTGAGGGGTTTTAAATTTTTTCCTGATTTTCATTCTTTCATTTTATTTTAATTTCCTTTTATGTCATTAAATTAGAGAAAATAATAATTTCAATATTATTTTCTTGAATTTTTGACTCACATTTTACTTTTTATGTACATATAATTTTCTTTCTTTGTATGTCATGAATTGCGGGATATAACAATTCAATGTTGTTATCCCTAAATAAAATGACTTTATTTTTCTTTGTATGTAGATAAATATTTATTTTTCCGTTCTATTTTTAACTTTTCCTTTCTTTCGGCATTTTTTTTTTATTTCTTTTTCTTTCTTTTCATTTTCGACGCTTTCCTTTTATTTTCTTTTTCGCATTTTCGTTTATTTTCTTATTTTTATTTTTAATTTTAGAAGTCAACAAACCCTAAAACGTAATAATTTCGATATTACCTTTTCTTTTTAGGATTTATGACTTATATTTTTTAATTTATTTACATGTTCTTTTATTTGACCTTGGTTGCCCATTAGGTAACATCCCTCCCATGGACATATTTATGCTTTATTTTCACCTTTGATTATGGATTATATGGATGTATGTTGAAAAAGTGATAACCTGAATAAAAATAGATGACAAATGATACAGATCAATAATTAGGTGAAAAACACTTTGAATGGAACCAAATCAACTTACGTAGAGTTCATAATTAACAAGTATTGGCCGTTGTAAAAACGGGCGAATTGGATGCATTCCACATCCAATTCATACCATCGCCCCCTAGCTTAGGATTTGGTTAAAAGACTAAGGAGTCAAAAGACGGTTTTTTTTGTTTTCCTAAAAACAAAGTGCCGACTCCAAAACACCTCAATTGTTCCGTTTAGGACCATACAAAAACATAACATTTATCCCCCAAAAACACGCACCAATTTCCGTAGGGGGACGCACACCTTATTTCAACTTCTTCCATTTCCAGCGGGAGGGCCGTGTCCCTTACAGTGGCGACTCTGTTGGGGGCCAGATAAAAGAGGGTGAAACTCGAAAGTGAGTTAGGTAATAAAACATAAATTAGTTTGGTTCAATTTTGCATCATATCCATGTAGTACATGCGTACGCACAAATAAGTAACCCATAATCAAACCCTTAGGAGACGAGTTCGATTACATGGAGTCTCCATTCGATTCTCCATGCAAATCGTAAACGACTCTCCACTCATGACCTTTCTTTCATCCATTCGATGGGAGAAAACTGGTAACCTGCTACGCATATGCACTCCATAACGTTGTAGGCACACACATGTCATGGGAGCCTATATTTTACCTAAACCTGTTGAAACATTAGAAGAACTAGAGACATTGTCTAGGTGTTGAACATATAGAGCATTTGGCATTTGCATGCTTGACGTTTGTGTAATCGCATTGCATTGTGGACCAAACCCTTCTGGGGGGGCTTTATGCCAATTTCCATCCCTTTAAAAGTTTAGGTTTTTCTACTTTTGAGTGCAAGAGCACTAATTTGAGTGTTTCATTATGCGAAACCCCAAAGCCAAACTCGCATTGAGCTTCTCCTTTCCTTTTAACAAGATTGGAGAACCATTCACAAAATTGAAGTCGAGGAATCAAACTGGGGGCTTCATCCATTACCCTTTATTCAACTTTGGAGAACATGGGATCTTACTTTTCTTTTTTGAAAAAAATATATATTTCTCTTTTCCATTTTTATTTCTCCAACTCTTTTAATTTTGACTTAGTTCTAGGCAGGATCTAATCCATTGGACACGCGGCAGCGAGGGAAATAGACTCATTCGAAGGCCGTCACCACCTCCACTATAATTAGCTTCTTCCTGTGTAAGAAACCTAAACATCAAAATGGCCAATCCAACCCTTCAAGATCTTGCCCAAATGATCACCGACCTTATAGAAAGAGTGGCCTAAATTGAACTCAAAAGTGTGGTCGTCCCTAAAGTAAAAACGACCTTGAAAAACTCGAATCAATCCTCAAACACCACAAATTGTTCAATGAGTACCACGACGTCGAGGGGGTCACCCCTAATCTTATGGGCACTTTACCCGACAAGATTGTCCTTACCGACCTTCCTAAATTTAAGAAAACAGACAATCCTAAGAGTCATCTAAGGGCGTTTACCACTACCCTTACTCTTAAGGGTATAAGCTAGGAGTTTTTCCCTCAAATTTTCCTCATGTCCCTAGACGGACCAGACTCAAACTAGTTCTATGAACACGATACTGAAAGAGTCAAAACTTGGGAAGAAATTAGCAGAGAATTTCTATCTCAATATTCCTACAACACTGAACTTCCCATCACCATGAGGGAGCTAGAAGCTATTAAACAAATGTCGGGAGAAGAGTTCATGACCTTTGTCAATCGATGGAGGGAAAGGGCGGCTCACATGGTCAGCCGACCTTCTGAAAAAGACCAAGTGCGTACAATCATATGTAACCTAAGGTCCAAATTTAAAAAACACATGATTTTCCAGCCCATAAGCACTTTCAATCAATTTATCGAGGTTGGATTAACAATAGAAGATGAACTACCTGATGTTGAGGTCGAAGGCTCAAAAAACACGGGACAAGTTGACAAAGTCAATGCAACTTGATTACGCTCCTCTAGGTATATCCCTTGTACTCTTCACCTGAAAGTACTAGGAGAACTAGAAAAAACTCCCGTACATCATCCATGATGATGTCAGGCAAAAGAAAAATAACAAAAGAAAAATCACTTTATCTAAACTATGTTTGGCATGATTCCCATATGGATGCGAAGGTAGGCCCACAAGGGCCCGGCTATAAAAAAAAAAATCATAAACCTGTATTGTAATTGGGGGCTTCCCGTAATGCGTCATTGGGTCCAACGATACCCTTCCACATTCTTTAGCCACATAGAATAATATATATGCACCTAGGGTTAATTCGGGAAATGACTTTTCTCTTTTCTCTTTTCTATTTCTTTTTCTATTTACAAAAAAAAAAAAAATTAAAATTAGTTTTGGACTTGAAGGAGTCAATACTTGGGTCTTGCGGATGACCCAAACTTCATGAAGGCAGAGAGAGAGAGACAAGGAGAATGTTTTGCGTATGTAGAATCGAATTCGGAATAGTTGTTTAAAGAAGGACACCGACTCATAATACATAGGTGTTCTAAAAAAATCAGAAGTAAAAAAATTAAAGGGCATAGTACACACCCTCTAAGCATTCCTTTTAGGGATATTAACATAAAACAAGCCCATGTCTTGTCCACATGACTAATGACTAGGTCTAATACCATAGCTCTTTGTTCTTCCTATGCCAATCACATGCATGATGGATGAATGATGATATTCTTTAGGCATACGGAAGGAATTCACACACTTCTTCACCTCAAAGATCCTCTCACAAAAATAGACCCCCGCCTCACACACGACTAGGTCTAAGACAATAACATTTAAATTCACTTTGTATAAAAAAACGATCAAGCAAGAGAAAGATCCGAAAAGGTCTCGATTATGGCAACTAGTTGTCGAGTCACCTTCTAAATCAAGATTGAAGCATGACCAAATTATCCATCCGAGCAAGACTTGCTATTTATCATGTACAGAAAGACTGCTAGATCGATCATCCAAGACAATGCATCTAGGCAAAAATTTTGGCAATTCAAAACTTTCTCGAACTATGTTCAGCCTGATTCCTATTCGGATACGTAGGAAACCTCGCGCACTCGAGGTTCGACCGAATTAATTAAAAAAAAACGGAGGAACAAAAGAGCCTTCTCAAAAGGGCCATTGACGCACTACGTCGAATTTCAATCAACCTTGCTTTCTACAAGGCATCCCCAATAATGATCAAATCCAAAAGACTTAGACTTGACATTCAAACCTTTTTCATCAACCTTAATCATCACCCATCTCATCACCAAGAATTCCTATCCACGTAAACCAGGAGTACAAGCCTCATCACATAATATACACCTTGAGCCCAGCCCCACCACACCACCTCAAAAATAAACACAAGTTTTATCCAAGCATAATCATGGACAAGTCAAGTCCAATTGAGCCTTTAGCCTTATGATAACTATAGTTTAGGTTCTTTGCATTTGAACACCCTCATCAATATGCTCCATGAGTATCTCATCTCAAAAGAGTTATCATTTCCCCACGAGAAGGTTATACCCATATTAGAAAAGCGCTCCACTAGAGCATTTCATGCCAAGGTGACTTAAACAAAAGACCAAGCAAAATGAGTCACGCCTCAAGCATCAAAGTCAAACATGGTTTCATGTTCGACCACCACATCATATAAGTTCGTCATCGCTCCTATGACGCACAAATTGAGTCATCAAAAAGAAAGTCATCAAAGCTCAAAAGACGCATGACACACACCATGACAAGCATACTAGCCATCTTGCCTAGCACATGTCGTAGGTGATCAAACATGCAATCAATGGATCATTACCTTATACATTTCATACATCAAAAGAAAAAAAAAAGAGCTCAAGACATGAGCCAATGTTACAACTGCCATGACTAAAAAGAAAGAGCAATCAAACATTGCTCACTTGAATACATGGCTTGAAAAAAAATAAATGCCAAGAGGGTATCAAACACCTATTCTTGGCTCAGGATTTTGGGACTTGACATACACCCCCCATCATAATACGGGGTTTTGGGCCTCAAAATACACCATCATCAAGTTTTGTGTTTTGAAGTTGCTCCTCACTTCTACATACCTCTTCCGACCAAAATGTCGCTTATACTTTCAAAAAATCCTTTTACCCTAAATGTTAAAACTTCCTTTCCACCTCAAACAGAGCCAATACCTTCCCGTAAATCATTTTTGACCTCAAGACGTCAATAAACTCTTCCAGCAAAACCATTTCTGACCTCAAGAAGTCAATAAACTTTTTCCGTAAACTATTTTTGACCTCAAGAAGTCAATAAACTCTTCCCATAAACTATTTCTGACCTCAAGAAGTCAATAAACTCTTCCCATAAACATCGACTCAATTGAACCCACAATTGGACAAGATTGTTCCAAAGATGGAACTGCTGTGTTACGCGTTGTAACAAGCTTCTTGTGTGGGATTGATACATCAACAATAGATCAAGTAATAATGATTTGATTATTTAAACCTTTTGCAAACAGTTAGTTTAACCAAAATTGGCTTTGGAGGTGTACATACCATTGCATGAAAGTCACAGAGACCACTGGCTATTGCTAGCAGTACTTAGTATGGTAAAGGAGCAAGTATTCGTGTTGGATTTTTCGGAATGTACCAATACTGTTGAGCAACTTGCTAATGATGTGGTAATGGACTGATCAACTTATATTACCTGTGTCTTTATCTCATGTAACTTACAATTTAACTCCGACACAACATGATAATAGATAAATAAGGTGTCCAAAGTTTTGAACGCGCGTGAGGCTCTTAGTCGTGTTGTAGAGGCCGTTCGTACATTTCCGTTGGTGAAAGTTTTTACCCAGAAGCAACCAAACTCGTAAGTTAGGGTACCTAATAAGTATAAGTATGTTCAATCCGCATTATAAAATCCATTTATGGGAAATAGTGTGTTTTTGTGATCGAGATGGATAATTTTGTAATATAGGCATGATTGTCGTATGTACCTCCTCAAATATGCTATCGAATCACACGTTACGTATTGGTCTTCACTTGATCACACCGTAAGTGCAATGTAATATTCAGTACTCCACTTATATTATTTTGGGTTCAACCCATTACAATGATTATTGTTTGTTTTTGGTAGACTGATGAGATGAGGATTGAACGGCTGTGGCATGTAGCAGGACTGATTCGTAGCTAGTATAATCGTGCCCCTTTTGCAAAGACTGCGGGTGAAAATACAGTCATGTTAGGAGAACGAAAGTAACATTTGATGGCTATGCTTCTGCTGTACTTGTGTACAATTTTGGTTCGAACGTTTGCTGAGTAGTCGTAGCTATTTCCTTTGTTGACACGAGGGACTTAGGGTTGTTTAGTTGTTCATTTCGAAATATGCGAAGTTATGATGTGAACGTGCCTTGCACACACTTGAAAAAATAGTTTCGTCATAACCATCCCATTTAGTAGTTATGACTATAATTTTGCTATGCTTCGTGTATTATTAGCCATAACTTATGTCAAGGACAGTCATGACTCAAATTGTCCACCAGTCTATACTCTTGTCCACCATATGCATATGCATGACTTTGATTAAGTCTAGACTATTGGTGGAATTATGCATCACTATCTCTAATCATAAAGATTCATTACATAAAAATATTTAAATAGTTGTATCCATAATTATATTTAACTTTAAATAATCAACAAAATCCCGCGATGGAAATAATATCAAGTCAGTGTGCTATGTTATGGTTTCCTTGTTGTTCACCAATTGTTTAGAAGGTTTTTTTTTTAATTTTGAAAATCTTTGGTTTTCAACGTTACACTTGAACAATGGTTGAAATCTGCAAAGTTATGATGTGAACGTGCCTTGCACACACTTCAAAATACTGTCTCGTCATAACCATCCCGCTTTATAGTTATGACTATAATTTAACTATGCTTCGTGTATTATTAGCCATGACTTATGTCAAGGACTGTCATGACTCAAATTGTCCAACTGCGAATAATATGTTTCATGTATTATTAGCCATGACTAATGTTAAGGACAGTCATGATTCAAATTGTCCACCAGTCTATACTTTTGTCCACCGTATGCATATGCATGACTTTGATTAAGTCTAAACTATTGGTGGAATCCTGCATCAGTATCTTTTATTACAAAGATTCAGTTACATGAAACTATTTTAACAGTTGTATCCATAATATTTTTTAACTGTAAATAATAAACAAAAATTCCAGGATGGAAATATTATCGAGTCGGTCTACTATGCTATAGTTTCCTTGTTCACCAATTGTTTAGAAGGTTTTTAAATTTTGAAATTCCTTTTTTTTCAACATTACACTTAAACAAGGTTAAAATCTGCAATGTTATGATGTGAACGTGCCTTGCACACACTTGAAAATACTGTTCGTTATAACCATCCCGCTTAATAGTTATGATTTTAGTTTTACTATGCTTCGTGTATTATTAGCCATGACTTATGTCATGGACAGTCATGACTCAAATTGTCCACCAGTCTATACTTTTGTCCACCGTATGCATATGCATGATTTTGATTAAGTCTAGACTATTGGTGGA
>ONZA01009114.1:326-10401 GCA_900322205.1 Kewa caespitosa
TGCCAAGATCTTTTTGATAAATTATGATTTAGCTTGTGTTCAATTCATCTGTAGCGTATACAACTTAGATCAGTTTAGCACAGTTTTTTTTAGTCAAGTTCACTTCAGTTGAATTTTTTTTTCAGTTCAATTCAGTTAAGTGTTTTACAACTCAGTTTATTATTATTATTAATACTGTTATTATTATTATTATTATTATTATTATTATTATTATTATTGTTATTATAAAGGAACATTAAAAGCAATTAATTATCATAAATTATGAAAAGATATATGTAGGGAACTAAAGAATGATAAACTATAAGCATATGAGATGGTGAATAAAACATGGATGACTTACTTAAAGGATGACAAAACGTACAACGTAAGCAAATAATGTCATAAAATATAAACATTCAATTAAAAAAATAGTATATAAGGTGTATACTATACACACACTTGTCACGTCAGCAATCACCCCCTACGTAGCATAAGAATCACCCACAAGTAAAACTTCCATTTTATTTATCCTTCTCATATAAGTCATGTCTATCATTGCTCAACTTCTACTAGTCGCTGGAGGTACAACTTTGACGATCATTGTTGATTACTCACCTTCCCCAATAATCAATCATTCACCGCAGACATTCAAGGGTCATCTCCCATCGAAGGTTAAAACCTCGCCTGAAAAACTTAATGATAATCAACCCCAATCGTCTTCTTCAATTACTATTAATCATCCCTACTCTTTCACAATCACCCAACTTATAACCATTTCTATTTCACCATTAAACAATCACCGCAATATCATATGAAAATTACCTCCCACACACTATAAAAATCACCTCCAACTAATACAAGAATTATCCCCCAGCAATACTGATGTCACTCCCAACCAACACAAAAATAACCCCCCAACAGCACTCGAATCATCCCCTACCAACAAAAAAATAACTAATGCAAAAGTCATCCATCCACGACACAATAATCACCTTAATCCAACCAGACTCAACCTTACCATTTTTTAAGAGTCACCATCCACGCCACCTCGAACAGTCACCCATATCTCATACTCAAAAGATTTTGCTCGACTCCATTTTATAAGATAATAAATCCTATATTGGAAGAGAATGAAAAAATGATGCAAAGTGAAAGATGGAAGAGAGACAAAGTAGATCCAGAAATAAGAAAGAGAAAGAAAATAAAACTAGAGCAAAGCGGAAGAAATATAAAAGATGACTTGTCGTTATTGTCAGAAAATGTTCGTCTGAGTCGAAGTTCAATGTTTCTGGTGGATAGGCAACTGATGGTTAAGTATTTGCATGTAAGGGACGACCGGAAAGGAAGGCGATAAGAAGTCAGGAAGGAGGAGTAGAGATAATGGAGGTTGGGGAGAGGAGAGAGAGTGAGAAGGAGGAGTGATGTTTTGAAAAGTGTGTGTATAGTATACATAGTGTATAAGCTAGAATTACATTTGCTGGAGCTGTCCGGTCATCACTGGAGCCATTATGCAGTTGCTGGATCTACATCCGCCGAGTTTGATTCACTCACTCTCATCTTCATCTCTAACATCCTTATCTTCATCTTCAACACCTCCATCACCATCCTCATCTTCATCTTCAACACCTCCATCACCATCCTCATCTTCATCTTCAACCACCTCCATCACCATTTTTTTCATTATCTTCAACATCCTCATGTGTAACTTCAACCACCTTCATCACCATCTTCATCTTCATCTTAATCTTTTGTAACGACAATTTTTCTCCAACGAAGTTTACCGCTTGAGAACTCACCACTATTGCTCGCCAGAGAAGTCACAGCTAATCGCATTCCTCATTTCCCTAACCGTCCATTTCAATCATCACTGGCTAGTCACCCCGACTCCCTCACAATCACCCCCAAAATCATTAAAAATCACCCCTACACCATTAAAAATCGCCTCTCAAATGACTCTAAAAAAATAATTTGGCCCAAGCACACAAATCACCCCCAATATCATTAAAAATCAACACCAGTATCATTAAAAATCACTCCTACGCCCATTAAAAATCACCCCTCAAATGACTCTAGAAAAAATAACTTGGCCCAAACACACAAATCACCCCAATATCATTAAAAATCACCTCTAGTATCATTAAAAATTACCTCTACACCCATTAAAAATCACCCCTCAAATGACTTTAGAAAAAATAACTTGGCCCAAACACACAAATCACCCCCAATATTATTAAAATTCAGCCCATTATAAAAAAGTCACCCCAACCAATACGAAACTAACTCCTACCAACTGGGAAAGGGGAAGGACTATGGAGAGAGATGATTTGTAAGTGTGTTTATTTTTCCGGCGATGAAGTGTTTGCCGGCGAGGATGACAGCGGCAGAGACAGCCAATAGGGTTTGAGAAAAAGGGGAGGGAGTCAGGGAGCGGGAGGAGAGATAACTGCAAAAGCGGTAAAGGAGAGAAATGGAAATAAATGGGGTGCTGAAAGTGCATGTATAGTATACATATGGTACATGCTAGAATTGTTGTAACTAAAAAGATACCAAATGACATAAAAGCAAAATAACTAAACATTTCCTTCTTTTGTTTTTGTGTGCAATAGAAAATGTAGATTTGAAACAAAAACGAACAACAAATAAATTGTTAACAGTGAAGCCTGGCTATTTTACAAAATTTAGGTCGTGGATGCTCCGAAGGCCTTCCGGTGTATTACAAAGCTCAAAGTAACTCACAATTCGCCCCATGTCAGCAATAGCCATCGAATTTGTGCAATATCTGCCACTCATAAGATGTAATGCACATCCACTTGCCATTAAAATTGTTGTATTGGACGCTTGCATTGCATAATGATATGGTAATGCATATTAACATATGGTACTTTGGTGCATCTTTAAACATGGTTGATTTTAGGGTCAACGAGTTAAATTTATAATTGCCCTAACACTTTTGGAGCCAAATTGTAAATAAAAGGATCTTTAGTGTTTTGAACATTCCAAGGCTTGAATCACCTAGATTTTTATGAGTACAAATTTTATCCCGAGCAATAATTGATTCTGTCTCTCTCTGACCATTTTTCAAGAGAATTTCTCTATTAATACTACAATCTCATTGATAATAATAGGCAGGAGGGAGAACAAAGTTAGATTCATAAATGACAACGAAAAATGAAGAAAAAAAAAACAAACTCAAAAAATAAAAATAAAAAGAAAGGGAATTAATTCTACAAACAACTAATACGGATTACAAAAATTGTCAACTGAAAAATACAAAATAATGAAATAAAATAAAATCTAAATCTTTTTAATTTAAACTTAATCCGACTCATTTTAATTAATTTAAAAATTAGAACAAATTCAAATTCGACTTGACCACCCGATTTTAGCGAGGGGTGCTAGAAAATGAACAAAGTCGTTAAATTGGAGAATCTTGGGCGCTCTCTCCCGCTTCAGTTCATTCTCTTCGTCTCACTCACCTCAAAGCCCTAGACGAGACGACAGCACAGTCCCTTCTCTTTCGCAACAAGATGAAGCTTGTAAGGTATGAACCTTGCGTTTCCCTTTTCCTTGATAATAATTTCCTTTTTCTTTTTGTTGCTGTAACCTAATAATTTTTGTCAATTGAATGGAAACCCAATTACAGGTTCTTGATGAAATTGAACAACGAGACTGTCTCCATTGAGCTCAAGAATGGCACGGTTGTCCATGGCACTATTACAGGTTTCTTGAATTTTTCTTTTTTGTTGGCTTTCTTTTTTAGGGTTTTTGCTTAAACCCTCATTTTCTTTTTGGGCAAATTTGAGTTGTGCAATATGTTCTTTGTTGTTATTTCTGTTGTATACGTAGGTAGTTCAGGTTGGTTTCTGTGATTTTGGTAAACTGTTTTGCAAAGAACATCAAACTGGTTAATGGGTTAGGTCAGGGTTGGACGAAAAAGTTAAATGGGTTGACCCGATTTAATCCAACTTAACTTCAATCACATCAGATGTGTACTGTATCAGTGGTTTTGCTTGACCCGTTGAAGTGTTAAATGGGTCGACTCATTTATGGCTTGTCAAGTTTATACTCTGATTTAGGTCACGACCCACCTAAGTGATCCAAGACTACATGAAACGTTGCGGGTCTGTCCGAATAACTACCCCTAATAGGTGGGTCATAAGGTGGCCGTAATGTTAATGTGCGGTTGGGTTATCAAAATGGGTTGACTCTATTAATAATTGAACGGGTCAAGATCATTAGTAGAGTGTATTTCTGACCTGAACTAGGTTGGATCGGGTTAAATGGGTCTGACTAAGTTGATCCATTTAACATTTTGACCCAGACCTATTGTGGTTGGCCTGGCCTATTTACCAGGTCTAAGCCGTAAAGTAACTAGCATCTACCTGAATTTACGAACGCTAGGTTACTAAGGCTATGTTTGGCAAACCTAGCTCCAAGCTGTAGCTTCACAGAATTCTTAGTTGAAATTAGTGAAAAATTGTTGAAAGTTGCTATGAAATGGTAATAAGCTAGCTCTAGTTGTAGCTTAGCTTTTAGTGAAAAGATAGCTGTTTGTGCCAAACATAGCCTAAGTTAAGTCATGGGGGTCTTAGTGATATGTGATGCATAATAGTGATATTCTCATAAGGTAGGCTTGTAAAAATGCTACAGGGGCCCACCTTTTTGCTCAAACAAGAGGGACTGAGGAGTGGAAGATTTTGAATCTGGTTTGACTATTTAGGTGTTCCTAGAGGAAGAAATCAAGAAGATGCGTTGTAGTTTAGCGTTTTAGAGTTATTTAACATGATGTACCAGGTCAGGCGATTATCTATGAAAGACGTGTTGGTCATGCTAGTTATCGCTTCTGGTTTTCTGTGATAAGTACGACCAATTATCCCACTTTAAGGATATTATCTGCGTCAGCGTTAACAAATGACTTGACATGGCAAACCTTGAGGCATATCTTTTAGTGGGGGAACAACTACTGTGTTCTTTCCCAGGTCATGGTTTGGATGAGTTGCCGATTTTCCATCAATAGAGTTACCAATGCATGCAAGAGATCAATTTGTTACTATTGTTGATTTCGGTTGACTGGATATTGTCTCAGATGTCTTTGAAGTTGAACCTTGTTCCTGAACTTAATTAAATAAACATTTCGTTGCTCATCTTACTATCTATGAATTTGAGAAGTAACTATCTCTTATATTCTGGGATATTTGGCTGGAGAGGAACGCAAGGATCTTTTCTGGAACCTTGATACCTCGTGACTTGCTTTGGAATCGAATTGCTAATATGGCTTCTCTTTGGGCCAAGGCAGGTTGGGCTTTTAAAAGCTACTCGATCACTTATATTCAAAGGATCTTGGCCACTTTGTAAATTGCTATGTTTTGAGGACTCATTGTCCTCTTTTTTTGTAACATTCGTTGGTTATATACTTATATAAAGTATATGTTTCTTGTAAAATAAAATGAATTAGAAAAGTAAGTTTATGAGGTACCACGGTTGTATGAGAGCACCATCTCTTATATTCAATTGATTTTGTTAGTGTTTCATCTTGGATACTAAAGCCTAAAGTCTGAATTGGCATTTGGGATGTTGATCATCTTGTACTTAAGTAATTCTACATGTTGGTGAACTTTTGTTACTAGATGATGATATAATTGCTAACGGCTGCTTTTTGGGAATTCAAAAAATATTGACGTAGTCTTCTCTCAAAACTAAATGATTTTGCATTTATTTCTTTCTGCTTTAAAGATAAAAAGAAAATTGCAAGAATATGCTGAGATAACTTATTACATCTTCGGGAGACAAGTTGTTCTCTGAACCATATTACAATAGTCCAATCATTATGGACCTCTGAAATTGTCAGCTTCTTAAAGGCAACGTCTGCTTAGCTGAAACAGCATTGCAGCACAACAGTTTCCTCTCCTGCCTTGCGTGAAAACCCTCAAAACTTATCTGAAGACTGAAGCAACACTAAGAATGCATATGAACATGTCCAAGATGCCAATTTCTGCACATACACCAAGCAATTTTCTCCAAAGTCTAAAGATATGCTGCAGCATCATGATTTCTTACAGCTTTCTAGATGGATTATACAATCCATAGGCTGCTGTTAGACACTGGAGATTGTGAGGTTGGCAAGATTGCTCAGGAGTCGGGGAGCATTTAAAGTAAAGATGGGAAACGTTTATGGTGAATTTAAGACATTTAAAATTTAGATACTGTGTTGGTTCTTTAGAGGAACCAAAATTTGTTTTGGGGTGCTGATTGCTTGGAAAATTTAAAATAAGTTGACAAACTGTCCAGGACAGACCTGGATTCTTTGCAGCCTTACTTACAAAATTTAAATGCTTTTTTTGTTTCTTTAGAGGACCTAGAAGTGTTTGGGGGCGCTGCTTGCTTGGAGAATTCGAAATTGAGTTGACCAAACTGTCCATGGCTGACCTGGATTCTTTGCCGGCTGCCATGTTGTACAACTGGTGTCGTTTAAGTTTGCGACCGCCGCACTAGGTGCTGAAGGGGACATGGTTTACTTTTGCGCTCTATCATGCTTCCCTGAACCGGCGTTTTATCATTTTGTGTTTATGTGACGCTAAGTGTTATGTGTTGATGATGGAGTTATTGATGTAGGCTTTGTGTGCTAGGAAAGAGAAATTCTAATGTTTGGGAGTTGTCTTTTTATTGAGATACGTGAATTTGTTGGAAATTTGAAGTAGGAGGGATGAAGGACATGAGGCAGAATAAAAAAGCTCAAGGTTTCATGGTCTAGCTTCTGTAGACCAAACTTCCTTGTACTATGTACTGTAGAGGAAGTGTAACACCAGCAATATGATCAGAGTGTGAACGTTTTTGGAATTTGCTTTCTCAAGTGAAGCAGTGATTTGATTGTTGTACTTGGCAACGTATGCCCCCCCCCCTCCCCCCCGGCGGGGACTCTCCCTGGCCGGGGAAGGAGGGAAAAGAGTGGAAAAAATCAGAACAAGAGTTGTGATTTTGTACTGTTGGTTTATGTTTGAAGAGGTAGTGTTTCTCGCTACCCAATATTTCAATTTTGTTTTTCGTGGGACCTGATGCTAGGGGCTTAATTTGCCTAGCAGATCTAGCTTCTCTGTGACTTATTCAGTCACTCTTGAGTCTTGCCTTTGAAGTTTTAATTGCATGCCCTGTGGCCAAAAAGGACTAGATTTGCTTTTGTGCTGTTTGATGCTTATATTAACATGTGGTTGTAACTTTAAGCTGCAGTTTATCTAAAAAGAACAATAAAGAAGGTTATAATTTTTCAGTCCAATGATATCAAGCATTAGCTGTGTCCGTGGAGATTTTGTTGCAGGGCTGCAGGCTGCATTTGATAGGAAACTTAATTGTGTTTGAGATGTGCCTATCCTCTGACACTTGTATTGGATTGTTTTTAGTTGGAGGGATGGAGAGCGTAAGCTAGGATATTAAACTTGAGGTTTTGTGCTTTAGCATCTTTAGGTTCGTTGTACGATATCTTGGAGATGAATTGTTGGCTTAAAGAATCAGATAATAGTTCCAGTGTTACTTACAGAATGAGATAAGGGTTCTCTGTTACTGGATTTTTCTTCCCATGTAAGTTTTTCATCCTCCTGTCTGGAAAAATATGGGCTCGTTTTCTTGAAGGTAAAATACTATAATATACAATTGTGGTCTTATTCTTACTCATTAACCCATGTAGTTATGTTTCCTGGACCTAGCTCTCTGTATAGGACTGTTGTCAATGATCCCTAATACGATTTCTTCCCTCTTCTGTGGCTGCGTTTGCAGTTCTGAGACTGTAGGTACTTGGCATTACATCTAGGGCACCATTGGCTTATTTAAATGATCCCGAAGATATTTCTCAATTTTCCATATTTATATGACGTTAGAAAGTGAAAAACTGTAATTGGCTAATTGCTGAAGAGTGAACGCCAAAAGAAAATTGTTGATTGAGATGGCGAAACTGTATTGTTTGCAACTCATAACATGAATACATGATAATCATTGTCTTAGTAGTTCCTAGTTAGTTCTGGTAGCTGAATCCTGAGCTCCTTCAAGGGTTGTGTAGATGATGTTAACAAAGGGACATAGAATCCCCCAACATGTTGGGGGGTTGGCGAGTGTGTGTGTGTGTGGAGCTGAGTGGGTTTATGGCTAGAAGAGTAGGAGCTTCTCTGCATGTGCACCAGAGGTTAGAGGCGCATTTTGGTAAAAACACTGTATTCCTTGACTGGAATCCGGAGGTAGCCAACATGTGACTACTCATCTTCGGCGGAGGGGCATATTTATTTGGCTCTTTAGGGTGATATAAGTTTATGGAAGTTTTTTTATTGCTTTCTGCTCCGCTGTTAGATACTGGAAAGCTAATGATGAGATACTACTTGCAAGAGATTGTATATATCATGTATGTATAGCCCAAATGTCTAATCGTTGCTGCCAATGTCTGTCTGGTGATGGAAGGTTGACTGGATTGGGTCTCATTTGTATGTGTCTGTGGAATTCCTATAGGAAACATCTATTGTGTAAAAGTAAAACGCATACACTTGCTGTAGTTGCTGATATCCTGCAAGGTTGTAGCTTTTAGTCACTTGAGCTCATATGCATTTTGTCAATGTTTCAGCTGAACTGCAGATTTTAGATCCCTGGAACAAGCGACTACCAAACCTTTGTATGTTCTTTTTTTGGTGAAAAAAAGAAGTAATTGTTCACCTTCATTACTCCCACTAGGAGCCATGATGTTCTTTCTCTTAAGCTATATAGCCCACCTGATCTTGCATTGTGTGATTTCTCCAGCTATTCTACATGGTCAGTCACTTGTTTCTCCTGCATCAGTCGCTGTGTAATGAATATGCTGAATGATGGTCTCTACTCTGATATGTAGGTGTTGATATTAGCATGAACACACATTTGAAGACGGTCAAACTCACACCAAAGGGAAAAAACCCAGTAACTATGGACCACCTGAGCGTGCGTGGGAACAATATCCGGTATTACATTCTCCCTGACAGCCTGAATCTCGAAACTTTGCTCGTGGAAGAGGCACCTAGGATCAAGCCCAGAAAGGCTGCTGCAGGTACTATAAATTTCTGTTTAAATTATTCATACTTGACACCAAGTGTTTGAATTCTGCGTCTGTTTAACATTTTCTCATTTTGCCCTTACAATAGGGAAACCCATTGGACGTGGAAGGGGCAGGGGACGTGGACGTGGCCGTGGTCGTTAACTTTTGTGACGTGTGGTGAGCCCTTTGTTTCTCTGTGTCCTTGTGAACAGATCTTCTGGGAAGCGGGAAGTACAGCAGTGACTGGCATGAGATGTGGATTGCTGACTTGTTTTTCAAAATGCTGTGCAGTGGTCGGCTGGCATGGTTTAGATGTTAGAACTAAAACTTCTATTTCAGTTCAAGGACGTGAGATGCTCAATTAGGGTAATGTACTTGCTGTAAAACCAACGAAATTTCGTGTAATGTCTACATTGTTAGTAATCATGGATATAATATTAGTTTTGAGGGACCTTGATTTCGTGCAGGTTTTCCGGATCCAAAGGAGCAAAGCACATGAATACAGACTCTTGGCTGGTTTTGATATTTGTTTATGGCGTATTTAGTTTCAGGTGATTATCGTATTAGGTCAAAGAGGGCCTGCACGTTTATAATGGTGAGAGCCGAGGAATATAATCTCATGAGCTGGTGTGTTAAAATATCGTTCTTGCTTAAGTACACTGCATCATCGACTCCAGAAACTTCTCATTTAGACCAGAGATATGGCACTCTTCTAACATAGTTAGGTGGTTTGATTTCAATTTTCTTTCCATGTCATCTTGGAGCATTTAGCACAGTGTAGAACAGCTTGCATGTCTGATGATCAGTTATGTGCTAATTTTCCGTTTGGTAATTTTCATTTTGGACATACGTATCCACTTGAGTATACGTAGAATGGAGGCGGAAGGGTTGAATGGCTTGAATTACCAAATTGTGTCTTTATGGTTATCAAATATCATTTGGCGAAGCTCATCATGTAATTTGTTGGAGTATGCTTATTTGCAAATTACAAATAGTACTATATTAATTCACAAATCACATGAAGTGTACTTTTAACTTCTGTGTACTTAGACTTGG
>ONZA01009119.1:7135-18670 GCA_900322205.1 Kewa caespitosa
TCTTTCAAAGTGTCATCTGATTTTTTTTTTTTTTTTTTTTTTTTTTGCGCCTTTAGTCTTCACGGTCTCTGGGTCAAAATGCAACACTACTTTGGTTGGTTGACGATGTACATTGTTCTGCAGGCACATTTTTTTCGTTCATACGCCAGTTCTCTAAGCCCTGTGAATCCCTCATTAATTCCTCTTTCATTAGCTGTTGCTTCTTTTTTGAGTCACCACATTTTAGAAGCAGGATGTAATACCTTCTTGCCATGTTTTGCCTCCAAGGAAGGCTCGGTAGCTCCACTGGATTTTTGCCTTCCTTCATAACTCTGTCCCAAACCTTTGACTTTGCATGTTTTGTCCATGTTATCACAATGTATTTGTCTGGAATTCTACTTAGTGCTTTCATGTGCATCACCCTTATGCAATGGAAACACAACCAACCAGATTCTTCAAAAATTTTGCATGTGCAGCTGATATCCTTCTCAACAATCTTAAAGGTTATAACATGTTTATTTCTCCCCCTTTCATTGTCAGCTACTTCACATATGCATAAAAACCCGTCGTCATACAATATCTTTGTATCGGATGAGATAGCAAAGCTGTATTCTTGCTCAAAATCTCAAAATAGATTGAATGTGTATACCTTACTTGCATGCTTAAGTAGTCCCCCCATCATCATGTTGGATGTCACAATCTTGAAACTGCAGTTGAACTCATCCTGAATTTCTATCGTTCTCCATCTCTCCACTGTGTCCCAAACCTGCTTGAAGAACTTAGTGAGAGTTGTTGTTTTTGTCGCCTTAAATCCTATCGCATAATTTGTGCTCTCTGTCCTTTGTGATGATAAAATCCCCGCTGAAAAAAAGTCCTTATTATGAGCTGCGCATCATTTTTCCCTCAAGTTATACAACCTGTCAAACCATGGTTGATCCTCAAGCCCAAATTTTTGAATCATATCCCACCAAAGAGTTTCAAATTTTGTCTCAGTATAGCAGTTCATCAAACATTTTTTAAAGTCACGTTTTAATCTTACGTCGTCCTTCAAACAACCGAAATGTGAAATAGCATTTTTTTTTGCAAATGCCACAAACACAAACGATGCCTTAATTCTGGAAACACCTGCATGACACTGATCAATAAAACAATAATCATTCCAAAAACAAAATCACAACCATCTTAAATCAGCTCAGTATAACAATGAAATTACCCAAATATAAGAATGAAACTACCATATATAACAAGATAATAATCGAATCACCCATTGTTTAAGTAAAAATCACCTCAAAAAACTATGCAATCACCCACTATTTAGTTGACAATCACCCAAATGTGACAATGAAGTTATCACACCCCATTATGACAACCACTCCCAAATCAACCATCGCTCAACCAATAATCACACAAACATAACAATAAAATCACTGCAACTTTACACGAAAATCAAACATATAATCATCATTGAACTTCAGTCACTTGTAAACAATACAACTTTAACAAGTTACATGTTCTATTTTCATAACAAGATATTGGTTTGTGAAGATGCTTATTGGATATATACCTCTCATATAGTTTTTGAAAGTCTCAAGCAACTAAGTGAATGATTCTTCATCATCATTCGCTATGAAAGCACAACCAAAGAACACATTCTTCCAATGGTTGTTCACTCCAACAAAAGGTGCACATATGAGATTGTATTTGTTGGTTCTATAGTTAGTGCCAAACACAAGTATGTCTCCATATATTTGGTAATTCTCAAGCATCATAGAGTCTTTCAAGAAGACGTTGCAAAGCCTTCTATTCTCATCTAATTTTATCCTATAAAAGAAGTTGGGATCATCAAGTGCTCTTTGGTCAAGCATATTCATCACATTTTGAGAATCTCCACCCTTGATCTCTGTCATCTTAAGCTAGTACACAAAGTTCAGGTGGTCCTTGTATAGATGCCCTATTGATGCTACACTTCCAACATCCTTACACATGTAATTGAAGGACTCAATAGGTGTGAAACTAGATTTTGTCATTGACTCAATGATTTCACCCTTCTCTGATGATATGCTCTTATCTTGTCTATGGTGATGTTGCCATTCTAGCCTTGTCGATTTGCGATTATGCACTTCATAAACCCCTTGATCATTCAATCTAGCTTTGATTATGTTCTTAAAGTTGCATCTTGTTTCTGCGATTCGCTGTTGCTTTTTCTGAAATAGTTGTGATGAAGAATTTTGATCAACAAAGTTTGTGACAAAAGCAACTTGTTCCACATCTAGTGCAGTTGATAATTTGCTTTTCTTCCTCACACCTTCAGCACTACACACAAACATTTTCCACAACACAGTTGTATAGTTGTTGATTTTCTGTCCATTGATTTTCGAGCACTAAATCCATGAGCAGCAGCATGTTTGCAATAGATGTCAAACATCTAATCTACTGATTGAGCATTAACTTGAAGCAGTGATATTGTTTCATATTGTGTTGTCTATGAAATGATTTGTTTTGATATTATTAGTTTATCATCACTTGCATTCTGTTCAATCAACGATCATCCACATATATAATCCAAATCACCCATGTAGAACATATAAATCACCCATGGTTAATATCTTAATCACCCTAATGTAGTCAGTAAGTCACTAAGGTCAGTAATGTTATTTCGCAAACGAAATATAAATCACCCACCTATAACATATGAATCACCCACAAGTAAAAATCAAATTTATTGCTTATGAAATCACCCCTTTATAGCATCTAAATTACCCTCAGTGTTCTCAGTAAACAAATATCTCATATTCAAACCCAAAAAATAAAAAAAAACTCAAAAACTAGTTCAATCCGATTACCTGGTAATGTGTTAGATTTTTCGATTTGATTTTGCTCTTGTTTTTCGTTATTGATCTCAGGTTTCACATTGTATTCTACAATTTCTATTATTGACTTCTAAAATCTCAAAATTGATCCATACATCTTTTTTGGGAGGAAAGATTGCAGAAATTAAGGTTTTCGAAAGACAAAATTATTTGATTCTGCAACTAGGGACGTTGATTTCCTACAAATTTGACAAATTTGAAGTTGAGTTATGGAAGTAAAAGTGAGAGAATTTTCTCTCTCTTTAATTTCAGAGTAAAGCTGGGTTTTGGAAATTTTAGGCTACCATGTGCGCAGCATATGTAATGACATGGTACACACAATGTGTATGGTATGCACTGTGTGTACCATAGACGCGTTGTGTGGGAAGTTTTCTTCATTGAAAAATACTATCTTCTTCTCCAAAGCAAAATTCTAGAGTCTCGATCTCTCCACCTTGAGTGCACAAGATTGTTAGGATACTGTGTGATACTTGGGGGGCATCGTCTATTACGACTGCACTAGTCGAGGCAAATATTGCTTCTAAGTCAGTGCCTTTCTATACCACGACACACTGAAATTTACAAAACATAATCATCTCTTTACAAATAGTTCAAAATTCGGCCAACATTCCTTCAAATCATTATTGTGATTCATTGTTTTCAGGTGATTACTTTCCAACAATTTAGAAGTAATATTTGTGTCACTGAAAACATGACTACTCAATCTTTGAATGATTTGCAGACAATCGAATTGCTTGATGGTACCAACTTCAAACGATGGTCATAGAAGATGTTGATCCAACTAGAGGCCACAAAGGTTGACTACGTATTGTCCACCGATCCACCGAACGAAGCCAATGCCGCAGCTTCACTGGTAACTTCCAGACAACCCATCATTTTCGAATCCACTCCTACACCAAAAGACAAAGACAAAGGGAAGTCTGATGATGGGCTAACAAAGGAGAAGTACAAGAAGGATAACAAGACTGTTAGGGGTCGTCTCTTGAGCCATATGACGAATCCTATCTTCGATCTATTCTGGTCCAACAAGTCTTCAAAGTCTATTTGGGAGTCTCTTGAAAAGAAGTACAGAGCCAATGATGCTAGTAAAAAGAAGTACGTAACTGGAAATTGGTTAGACTTCAAGATGGTGGACAACAAACCCGTGATGGAGCAAGTGCATGAGTAACTTGCAGATACTACCGCAACCATCTTAAGCACAAGAAGAGGGACCTAAC
Source organism: Kewa caespitosa (assembly GCA_900322205.1). Classification (NCBI taxonomy): domain Eukaryota; kingdom Viridiplantae; phylum Streptophyta; class Magnoliopsida; order Caryophyllales; family Kewaceae; genus Kewa; species Kewa caespitosa. The sequence continues at coordinate 11,202 of ONZA01009119.1, forward strand.
TCTACAAGAGCTGATCATCCATCTCCAAGTTGAAGAGGCTAACTGCCTCAAGGATAAGTGTTCTTCCTCTATTAATGAACTTTCTGTTAAAGCTAAGCTAGCTCAATCTTATGGTGTAAAGATAACAGGTCCAATGCTAATGCTGTTGGAAGTTTCAAGAAAGGAAACAAGTACTAGAAAGGCAAGAGCAAAAAAGTTGGAAACTTCAAGAAGACGGGGCAGATTCAGAAAGCCAAGCCTCTCTACTTTGTGTGTGGCAAAGCGGGTCATAGAGTTTCACAGTGTTTGCAATGTAAGGATGGTAAAAATGGTGGAGCCAAGTCTAACCAAGAGTAGAGCAAAGCCCAAGTGAAACTGGCCGAGGAGAACGAGATCATAGTTGCCGTCATTTCAGAAGTGAACCTGATGGGCAACAAAGTGGACTGGATAGTGGACACCGGAGCATCCAAGCACTTTTGTTACAACTGGGAGATGTTCATGGAGTTCGAGAAGGTGCCCGATGGCGAGAAAGTCTTCATGGCTAACTCTAGCAGCTCGGCGATTCTCGGTAAAGGAAAAGTTCCCCTTAAGTTAATTTCTAAAAAAACTTTAGCTTTGTAAAATGTGCTTTATGTCCCCTCCCTTCGTAGAAACTTGATTTCTGGTGGCTTCCTTAACAAAGTTGGTGTTAAGTTAGTTTTTGAGGCGAATAAGTTAGTCTTAACTTGCAATGGAGACTATGTGGGGAAGGGATATATGTCTGGTGGTTTATTTGTTTTGGAGACTATTGTTGATGTTGCTAATAAAGCTTCTACTTCTGCTTATATTGTTGAGTAATTTGATATTTGGCATGCTAGATTAGGTCATGTGAATGCCCACTTCCTAAAACGCATGCAGAACATGAAATTGATTCCTAATCTAGCTAATGGTCATGAAAAGTGTGAAATTGTATTGAGGCTAAGTTTACTAAGAAATCTTTTAAACCAGTGACCGAGAGAAAAACAGAGTTGTTGGAACTCATTCACACAGATTTTGCAGATATTAGAAACTCTCAAAGTAAGGGTGGCAAACACTACTATATCACCTTTATTGATGACCATTCAAGGTACTACAAATTGTATTTGCTTAGGTCTAAAGATGAGGCCATAATTTTTTTTTTTTTTGATTTATAAGGCAGAAGTAGAAAATCAGTTGGACCGCAAAATTAAGAGAGTTAAGTTTGATAGAGGTGGAGAGTATGGTACTACCATCTTAAAGGGTGTATGTGAACAAAATGGTATCATTAATGAGGTTTATGCACCACGTACTCCACAACAAAATGGAGTAGTTGGGAGAAAGAATAGAACCTTGAAAAACATGATGAATGCCATGCTTGTGAGTTCTAGACTTCCTGATGAGATGTAGGGGGAGGCTGTTCTTTCAGATAATCATATTCTTAACATGGTACCTCATAAAAAGTTAGATAAAACCCCATATGAGTGGTGGAAATGTTGTGCCCCTAACTTGAAATACTTGAGAGTGTGGCGGTGTCTAGCTAAGGTAGGCATACCTAATTTTCAGCATGATAATTTTGGCTCTAAGACTGTAGATACTATATTTGTTGGTTACGCTGAAAATAGTGCTCCATATAGATTCATGAGTTTGAACGATCGTACTATGTGTGAATCTAGAAATGTTGATTTCTTTGAAAATGTTTTTCCTTCAAAGAAACTTTTATTTTCCCTTGATATGCTTGCCTCTAACTCAGCATCCTCTTCTGTGTCTTTACCTTCCTTAAATGCGAACAGTGACGTTGTTGAACCTAGGAAGAATAAGAGATGTAAAATCGAAAAGTCCTTTGGTCCTGATTATGTCACTGCTTTCTTAACTGAATTGACTGATATTGATGAGCTAGATAAACTTGTGGTTTATCTTCACATGTTAGAAGAGGACCCTAGGACTTATGAAGAGACAATTAAATTTGTTGATGCTAGTTTACGGAAAGAGGCTATTGATAGTGAGCTGGACTCTATCTTGTCTAAACACACTTGGGAATTAGTTGATTTGCCTAAAGGTTGCAAACCCATAGGGTGTAAGTGGATCTTTAAAAGAAAGCTTAAAATCGATGGGTTGGTAGAGAGATATTAGGCAAGACTTGTGATTAAAGAGTTTACACAAAAATTTGGAGAGGATTATTTTTATGTTTGTGCTCCCGTCACTAAAATCTCCACTATACGTGCTTTATTTGCATTATCTTCCATTTATAAATTGATGGTGCATCAAATGGATGTAAAAGCTGCATTTCTGAATGGTGATTTGAATGAGGAGATATACATGGAGCAATCACGTGGTTATGTAGTCCATGGGCAAGAGCATAAAGTGTGTAAACTTAAGAAATCTTTATATGGTCTCAAACAAGCACCCAAACAATGGTATGAGAAATTTCGTATCACTGTAGTTAGTTATGGGTTTGTGGTCACTAGCTCTGATGTATGTGTGTACACCAAACTGGTTGGTTCAAACTGTGTTATAATATGTCTTTATGTTGATGACATGTTGATTTTTGGTACACACATAGATTCTATTAATGAGACCAAGAACTTCTTGTCATCTCAATTTGTGATGAAAGTTTTAGGTGAAGTTGATGTGATCATGGGTGTTAAAGTTACTAGAAAGGATATGAGTTTTAACTTGTCTCAATCTTACTATGTGGAAAAAGTGTTAAGAAAGTTAACAACTTTGATGTAGTGCCAGTAAGAAGTTCATGTGATGCTAAAATGCCTTTATATAAAAATGAAGGCAAAAGTGTTTCACAAACAGAGTATGCCAAAATAATTGAGAGTTTAATGTTCTTGATGAACTACATTAGGCCTGACATTGCATATAGTGTTAATAGATTGAGTCGGTACACCCATAACCCCAGTAGAGACCATTGGGTTGTACTTAGACGACTATTGAGGTATCTAAGGGGCACTATGGATTGGGGTTTACATTATGTGGGCTATCCTAATGTGTTTGAAGGATACTGTGATGCCAATTGGGTGACCGGTAATGATGAGGTGAGCTCCCCAAGTGGTTATGTGTTTACCTTAGGAGGAGCTGCAATTTCGTGGAAATATGCTAAATGAACTTGTATAGCTCGATCCACTATGGAGTATGAGTTCATAGCTCTAGACTTAGCTGGGCAAGAGGTCGAGTGGTTAAGAGCTCTACTAGCTAGTATCCCATTATGGGGGCGTCCAACTACTTAGGTTTCTCTACATTGTTATTCAGAATCAGCCATTTGTGTAGCCAAAAACAAAGTCTATAATGGCAAGAAGAGACACATACAAATTAGATATGGTTCCGTGAGAAACTTAATTGAGAACGGTATAATAACCATGGAGTTTGTGAGATCTGAAAATAACTTGTCAGATCCGTTGACTAAAGGACCAAGTAGAAAGAAAATCTTAATCACATCGAGGGTAATGGGTCTAAAGCCCTGATAGATGAGGAATTCATGGTGGACACCCTCCTTGCTTAGGCAAGGTCTTGTGGTCAAACGAAGCCATGTAAAGACTCATGTTGTGTACATGATTTCCCATTCCTATGACGTCGCACATGTACTTGTGAGGATGAGCTTATAGCTCTTAATGGATCTATAGCCTTATTCTTAGGTGGTCTTGTGAAATGGACTTGATAAATCTACCGACAATCATTGTGGAGGGTGAGAAGTGATTCTCTTAATGGTCCCACAACCTAGAGTGATTAGTCTATATTGAGATAGACAAGATGGAATTACCTACGTGAGTGTGAAGGGTTAGCCTCCTTCTATGAAAGACCACAGGCAGTCTAGAGCACTCATGAGCATCCCAAGCTTAAATTTATGGCTAATATTGTGTTATTTATCGCGGGAGTATTTTTGAGGTAAAATGCGTGTTTTGGACTTCATTCTTAAGTCTTGAAGTTCTAGATTCGTTCACTCCCAAGACAAGAGAATTGTCTAATTTCACTATGTATTAGTTCAATCGCAAGATACTACCACTTAAGTGTCAAACCTCTATTAGTTTTTGCTCAGAAAATTTACTTTTATTTTTATTCTTTGTCCCTTGCATTTGTGGGGGATTGTTGGAGAAATGCAAAGGGACGCAGCAGGATCTCATCCGCGCTAAGCAACCGGGAGGGTGCTGTGTGGTGGCTGTCAGAGAGCCCGCCGCTCTGCACGGTGCACAGACCCGTCTTGCGTTCTAGCCCCCAGCATACAGGATGTATACCACGCTGCGTGGACCACTTAAAATTGAAGAGCCGGTTTGGAACTGAGTATCTTTTTTTGTGAGACTCCTTGGTTTCCAGAATTCTTTTTGCACGTTCTTTTATTTTGACTGGCTCTTTCTAAGTGGAGTAGTGGCTCCATACTTTTCTCCACATTTAATGCCACTACCATTAAGTTTACAACAGATATATATTCTTGTTGTGTGGGAAGTTTTCTTCACTGAAAAATTACTCTTTTCTTCTCTAACTTCTCTTTTTCTTTGAGCAAAATTCTAGAGTCCCAACCTCTTCATCTTGAGTGCAACTTCTTAGTCAGCACCTTTCTATCCCACGACACAATAAACTTTCCAAAATATAAACATCTCTTTACAAATATTTTCCAGTTTAAAATCCGGCCAACATTCCTTCAATTCATTATTGTGATTCATTGTTTTCAGGTGACTACTATCCAACAATAAGATATGTCAGTTTTTTGAAAGGACGATACGGGGACACCTATGAGGCACAGGTACGGCTGGAGGGTCGCGGTACCTTTACTGGGTTGGCAGGGATACAGGGTACTGCAAGAAATGTTAGGGTACGCTATTTATTGCGCACTTAAATGTTGTGTAATATCATATTATGTTACATTATATATGCAATTTTAAAATATTAAATAGTTTTTTTAAAAAATATTTAATTGGTAATTGAAAAACAACCCCATTTGAACATTGTACTAGTTACGCCACTACGAAGAAGGGTATGATTATTTCCAAGAAGAAGAAGATGATGATGATGATGATGATGATGATGAAGGAGAAGAATATGCTAATGATCATGATCGTTTTTCTTGAATGGCCAGGCATAGTGAGTTTCTCTTTTCACATTTCTTTCTTTCTTGGGTTGGCTGTGTGTGCTGTCATTCTATATTTGGGAAATTTTGGTGATCTTTTCCTCTTTTTTTGTTTTAATTTTATTTTTTGCGCAAGCAATCATACCTTGAGACTTCACCTGACATCATCGCAAACTATTCATCGGGCAAGTGGGGTAAGTTGTATTTCGCTACTGTTAGAGGCGTTGTTAGAGTTTTGGTGAAAAATGAAAAAATGTAAACTAATGCAGCATGGGAGTGGGTTTGTGTGTTCGTTGGTCTGTCACCACATGTCGTCCTATTCTTGTGGTTTAAACTGTTGAATGTATCTAAACTAAAAAAAATTATTTGTTTGAGCTGCTTAATTTGGCACTGTATACTTTATAAGGATGTCGTGGTGGTCATCATGAAAAAAGTTATTTTCTTCGGTTGTCGTTCAAGTTATCAAGATTATCCAAGCAGCTTAGTTTGTCATTGTGTACTTTATAAGAATGGCGTGGTGGTCGTCGTGAAGAAATTTCTCTTCTATGGTTGCCGTTTAGGTTGTCAAGATTATCCAGGTTTTTCTATGTTAATTCTACATTACTGTAGATGTTATAACATGTTTGTTCCCTCCGCTGACGTTGATATACCATGCTAGGGGTGCCAATGGTTGCTTTTAGGTGGAAAAGTGGGTGGTTTTGGACATTACAATATGGGTAAGATTATCCCTACAACTTTGGTGAGTTACAAAGGAGTTGCAACCTAAGTTGTAGGAATAATCTTGTTGCAACTTTGCCAAAGTTGCAAGGTGAGGTATTCATATAAAAACATCTCCTTGCAACTTTCTCTCTCCTTTTCATTAAATGTACATCCTTATTCATTGGTTCATTAAATTATTTTTTTTCTCTCCTCATAATTATACTCATCCAAAAAAAAGTTAAATAAGGAAATATGGAAGTTTAAAGAGTTGTAAAAAAGTTGTAGGGATAACGTGGAAGGTGAGATAGAGTTGGAAACAGGGTGTAAGATGATATGCCATGCATAGAAATCTGTGTATAGCTGCAAGTAAGTTGTAGGGATAATCTTGCTCTAAGGACATGGTTCTTGTGCAGTTTTTTAACTTCCTTCCTGTTTGTGTGCCATTTAGGTGTCATCTTTTTGAACTCTATGCTGGCTGGACGAGTCACATGTGGTGTTTAGTGGGTTCCAAGTCCGTGCTGCACTTTCAGCGACATTATTATGTCAGGAATGTTGCTTGACCTTCTTCTCATAGCATCAATTGGGTCATGCATGTGCTTGGCAATATTATGACACTAAGGATTTCTTGAGATAAATAAGATACTTAACACATACATTTTGTGCAAAAGCACATAAGACAATGTTCTGGATGGAACTCTGTCATTCTAGGTGTATGTTTTGGTATCTAAAATTGGTGGTGTTTGAGGATTAAGGGATTTTGAAGCCGGAGGTGTCCTCTGCACATACCCTGTGGGTAAGATTCATTGATGAAGGCGTTGATAAAAAAAGTTTCATAAATAGGTGTTGCGAATGCCTTTGGATTAGTATTTACCAAATTATGTGTTTTGCATCCCTCAAATATATACATAAGTTGGAACAGATAGAGGATGATGATAGGTGATTTGACATTGGTTCTTCCTTGTCAGTTTTGCTATCCAGTTGTCAATTCTCTCGAAGCATCAATTTGGGAGGTATTCTGCTTATTAAGTCATAATGATGACTCCACCTTTAGAGATTTGGTCATGGCCATGTAATCTGGTATCAGATTGAAACATTACCTGGTTTGCTGTTTGCATTTAGTCTTTGGAATATGTCATATTTGACAATTGAGTCTACATGGATCTAGACGAGCAAGAATGTGGGAGCTCCAGAAACAAGAGGGATGCTGATATTTATCTATTGGTTTAGTATCCTTCAATTGAGGAACACTTTTTTTTAAATAAAAGGTTCTTCCTACTTTCTATTATAACTGTGTTGCCTCCTATGATTGTATTATGGCAATGATGTACATCCACGCGTTTGCCCTTTCCCATCATGCAAGCGGTTAAGAAAACTACTCCTATAGCCTTGGAAATTCGATTTGCACCGAGGTATGTACGTTGATTGCAGTGGTGTAATCCAACACTTACATGTGTCTAGGTAAGATAGATTAAACCCCTAACTTTTGGAATGATAGCCAATCAAAGGAGTCCATATGATCACCCTTTCTACAAAGCTTTTCCTTGGGGGTTTATTTAGGTCTCCATTGCGAGTATGAATATTCTAGAGTTCTCTGGTTGTGGGTGAAGCTGCCTTTCCAAGTTCTGATTTCTACAAGCTATTAATCTTTTCATTTTGTTCATAGCTTTTCTAGGTAGCCAGCTTATGATGTTAGCCATATTAAGTAGGGTTGCTTGAGGTGAAAGAATGA
>ONZA01009131.1:0-14669 GCA_900322205.1 Kewa caespitosa
ACGAATAAAGGTCAAGCAAATTTGTTAAGAAAAAAGGTCAAGCAAATTTGTTAAGAAAAAAAGAGAGTAAAGGACTCATCAGATGAATTAGTTATGAAAATAAGGGTGTTAATTTAGCCCTCAATTTTTTTTTAAAGAATTTTTGAGAAGTTGGGGTTCGAACTCGCGACCTTGAGGGTAGTATCAGCAAGGCCTAACCGTTGAGCCAGAAGCGTTGTTTATATATGTTTGTTTGCACCAGATTATTCATATCTTATAAAGCACGAGTGATTACCATACGTGGGTGTATCTTGCTTGATACACCCAGGTATATGATATACCTATGGATGAAGAGAACCAGAAATATATGACGGGTGTGAATTGAGACACAATTTGTTACATAAAAGTTTGTGTTTCCATTCTTGCTCGATGCTTCATCCTTGGTAAAAATTTAGAAGAATTGTTGTACTATTTCTCAAAGTTGAGGTTCCAGCACACAATTTCAAAATTGAGATTTTTTTTTTTTCTCAATTGACCACTATTATTTGGATTACTAAATTTATCATTTATCTAAATTTCCTTTTCGTATTATGCTGTAGGATGGAGGAGAAAGTCATTATGCAACTTCGCATGGCCTTCTAAGAAGCTAACAATTACTATTCATTGTAAAATGTGTGTTGGTACGGTACACGCTTTATGAGTTAAGCAAGCAAGAACATTAGTAGATTAGAAAAAATCATCAGTGATGTACTTGAGATTCTGTTTGACTTGATGCTTTTCCAATGGGTATCAACCGCCACAAATTTTATATCAAATCCCATGTTTTTACCTCAATGTATATCTAATATATCATTATCCTTGGAGATTCCAGTAACAGTGCTTAATTTCCTAGGATGACTTATACTACATAAGAATATAAGTATCTCTTTTCCTATGATAAAAATATTGAATGCCATGAAAATCTTAGCAATTGAAAAGGTTTCAATTGAAAACCTTATCCCACCTTGAAATGGGATAATTTGTTTAATTTTAGATTCCATGCTACATTCTACTGATACCACTTGGGAATTAACCTATCCAAAGACGCGTATGTGTCGGTTCGAATGTGACTACGCTCGTAGCTTGATGAATGCAAATCTACAGTCAATAATTGAAGCAAAGGTGAATGCCACTCTGCACCCGCCCAATACCCCTCCTTGAATAAAATGCATAAATGAAGGTGCAAAAAAATATTTAAAAAATTTAGAAATGTTAATGTACAATAAGAATTTTGTTCTCTAGCATAAGAAATCAAAGTTGTGTGTACACCCATCCAATAGCCCTTCTTGAGAGGGGTACTGTAGATAATTAGCTATGAAGAGATTGGAATGTTAGTGTATTGGTATGTACTGTTGTACTAACTATCCATCGATGTTAGTAAATTTCTCTGTAGTACTTGTGATTTTTTTCTTAATTGAAGGAGAATTTTTCACCTTGAAAATTTTGTGTGTGTGTGTTTTTCTTATATTTGAGCATAAATCCTAACAAGTGGTATCAAAGCTGATTCTTGCGATCTTGGTGAAGATCCATTTGGGATATCAACTTGGAGGAGTCTACGAATTATCGTCGGAAAACATTCTTGCAACTACTACCCATTGTTCTTAGATGTTTGTTGCTTGTGAAAGTTGCTATTTTATTAGGTGATGTTGGTGTTCGTGTTCGCTACAAATTTTGCAAGAGAGAAGGGGTTCTTATGTTGACATGAGAGAACGATGGAGTCAGTTTGTGGGTGCAATAGTTGAAGGCACATATGAGAAGATTTTGTGATTATTCGAAGAAAATCACTAGAGGAAGGTCCAATGAACATGAAAAAATCACTTCGTTGTTTATGGAACATTGGTAGAAGAGGTTCACACTCGAATGGTACAATAATGCGGTGTTGAAGATTGAAGAATTCATGACGAAGTTACTTCATGCTTGTGGATGATGGATGAGAAGAGGATTCGAGTTCGAGTGGAGGCTCCATGGTTTGGTCGTTTGATCGAGTTGAAAATATATTGGCTTGATAGGAGGTATCTCGGATCAGGCCAATGTGTTGTTTAGTCAAATTAGGATAATATCTTATTAGTTTTCTAATCTTATGTAATAAGTTCCTATTTATTAGTAGAGATAATATTTTCAAAGATTACTTTGGGTGTGATTAGAAAAGTAGTATCCTACTTTGAGTTGTATTTTCTTATTGTAGTTGGTTTAGGGATTAGGAAATACTAATACCCATGTTGAGGAGTTCTACGTGAAGCATGATCTAATCACACAAATGGAGAACACATAGAACAACAAGAATTGCTCCGATCCTAATCGATCACATAATGGCTACCTCTTGAAGCGTGAATTTCACATGCTCGAGGACTGATGTTTGGCTTGTTTTGGGATGTGTAGAAGACGATCCAAGCGCTCCAAAGTGTCACTCTTCTAACGGTATCCATAATACAATGAAAACAAACCTCGAACCACGTGATAGCTAGATCGCTAGAATTGAGCAAAACCGTGATTTTTTTTTCTCTTCTCTTTGATTCAACCTTAAGGGAAATGTTGGGAAGGCTTTTTATCTTGTTTTGGTTTCCTCTAAGAGTGTTCTTGATTCATTGATAGAGCTTTTCCAACTGATCAAAAGATGTGTAAACAGACTAAGAGGCAAAGGCATGCTTAGCACTATATATAGCGGTAAGCGCTAAACTCTAGGGAGGACTTGGCCTCTTGGCGGCTAGCACGCCTAGACTTTGCCATGACCAGGAGCGGGCCCGTGCCCGAGCATGGTGCAATCCCTCCTTAATGCTATCCATAGCACTAGCCACTATCGCAAACTAGTGATAGTGTTGGTCCATGAGGCTCCTTTGGTCCATCAATATATCCATTGGTTCAACCCATTACTATGTGTGTGACCCATTAGGTTCAGTTACATTAGCATTGCCATTGGCCCAAAGGTTATGAGAGGTATCTAGCTACACATCATGACGCACCTAAATTAACTGAATGATTATTTCTAAGATTGTATCTTGACAAAAGGACATACTTTTAATTTTTCACTTGTCCTTTAAACAAGTGTGAAAATCCATTTCATTTTCACTTATTGTCTAAATTAGATAAGGTAAGATGGCGGTCATTCTTATTAGGTTTTAATCTTCTTTGATAACCAAATTGAACTTTTCAACTAATTGATTAACCTCATAATCCAATTAAGTGTGTTGTTCACCTAATTGATTAACATCATAATCCAATTAAGTGTGGCCACACATTTTGCAGTTCCAATTCATCAAGAGGTCGTAAGATAATTATCCCTGAAAAATTCCCATCTTGTGCATTTATGAATCACAACGTAATTCATAATGGCCCTAACGTTCATTTTATAACCTCCAGTTATTGAAGGCATTTGAGAAAATCACATACCACTATTTGAGAAAATCACATACCACTATTTCTTACGCAATAATTTATAACCACTCAGGTTTTAGAAATAACTCGAGATAGCTTTGTGAGAACCTCTTATGACTCTTAAAATTTTTAGATTTCTCACGGTGGATCTGTCAAATCATGATTTCCCAAGTAATATCTATGGAAATGATCCTTCACATCACATTTCACCAACATAGGAAACACTATTTTACGATCTAATCATTTTGGACTTTTTTCATTAGTTTCAAGACCTAGATTAGGAATATATAATCACAAACTACAGTTCACGTATAGGGTTTCAGTATCCAAGACATCGCTTTGATAACCTATTCGGATGTTTATATTATATTATTTTGGATTTATCTTCAAAACTCATACAAAAGGAATTAATGATACCCAAATTTTTATAAATCGACAAATGCATGCAAAGAATGTCTCACAATTACAACCATGTTAATCTAAAATATCAAGGCCTCACAATATCCAAAGTGCCTAATGCATGTCGTATGAATCTTGTGCTTAGCCTGATCAAGCATCTTGACCAATGGACCAGCTACATTTTGATCTATATCTATCTTGCAAACTCTTGTATCTCCGTCTCTGACCCATTGTCGAATGAGGTGATATAATCTGTGCACATGCCTTGACTTCTGGTGCGACCTCGGTTCCTTCGCTTGGGTAATTAGCTCCACCATTTCACGATAGATAGCTACTAGTTCGACCATCAAGGTTACAACTCTTAGCTCGTCGATGAGCTACCATAAACATACCAATTCTTTTGTTGCTTCAGATGAAGTAACGTACTCAGATTCCCTAGTAGAATTTGCAACAGTGCATTGCTTGACACTCTTTCAGCACACAACCCCTCCATTAAGATAGATGATGAATCCTGGCTGAGATTGAGAATTTTCTTTGTCTGTGACTCATCAGTGGAACCCTTCACTATCAACTCTAATTCTTTTTCGTGCACCAGGAACTTATATTTTGAGGTACCTCAAGATGTTCTTGGCCGCAATCCAATGCGCCTCACGTGGGTTGTCCTAGAATCTGCTCATCATGCTCTGGACATACAAGACATCTGACTGAGTGCAGATCATGGCATACATATAGATTATATAGCAGATGCATACGGAATCCTACTCATGTGTTCTAGCATAGTAGGTGTTGATGGACCCTAATTCTTGCTTAGAATTGTGCTATGCGTCATGGTTAGATTGCCCTTCTTGGCATCTTCCATGTTAAACCTAGAAAGAGTTTGGTTAACATACGTGCTTTAATTCATAAGTGGACTTCGTAAGCTTGTGTACCTTCCTAGCATGCTTTGGATCAATAAAACCCTCTGGTTGCATCAGATACACATCCTATTCTAGAATCCCTTTCAGGAAGACAGTTTTGACACCCATTTACCAAGTCTCATAATCATAATAAGCAGTAATAGCTAGGAGCATCTGAATAGATTCAAGCATTATGAATGAGGAGAAGGTTTCATCATATTCAATCCTTGGATTTTCCTGTAGCCCTTCACCACTAGTCTAGCTTTGACAACCAAAATGTTTTCGTTGTCCATTTTGATCCTATAGACCAATTTGTACCCTATGGGTCTAGCTCCGTTCGGCAAATCAACCAAGTCCTAGAATTGATTCTTGGACATGGAATCCGTACCAAACTTTATGGCCTCAAGTCATTTGGTGGATTGTATACTCGCCATCGCTTCCTTGAGGGTGGTCGATTCTTCACTTTATACAAGGAATATGTCATGGCTCTCAATGATAAACACAGACATGTATCTATGCGGTTGAGTCTAAGCTCTTTCAAATCTTCTTAGAACAAGTGTGTTACTTAGAGGTTCCAAACCTTTCACAACATTTGGTGGTTCTAAAGCATCAGGATTCTCTTCTTCTTGCCCGGAACCCGAGTTTTCAGCAAGTTTGGGTAACTCCCCAACCATTTGTTGCTCTTGTTCTTCCTCTTTAATATCATCACCATAGATTTTACTCTCACTTGTCTCTTTGAAAAGGAATTCCTTATCATAAAAGACAGCATCTCGAGCAACAAATACTTTATTCTCAATACCGATGTAGAAGTGATAACCTCTTGTTTGTTTTGGGTAACCCACAAAGGAACATTTTTCTAATTCAGGATTGACCTTGCTTAAGATTAGCCTCTTCACATAAGCCTCGCAACCCCATATTTTGAGAAAAGACGTTCCAGGAACCCTGCTTGTCCATATCTCTTGTGGACTTTTGTTTATAGACTTTGGCGGAGTCTTCTTTAGTGTATCTCAAGCACAAATTTTCAGAAAGAAATCGGAAGGTCATCTTGCTCCATCATTGATCGAACCATATCTAATAGAGTTAGATTTTTTTGCTCAAGCACACCATTCAATTGTGGTGTTCAGGGTGGATTCAGATAAATTCCACAAACTTTCATATGGTCATCGAAATCTAAGCTCGTATATTCGCCTCCCCAATCAAGTCGAAGAGCTTTTATCTTCTTGCCTAGCTGTTTCCAACTTCATTATGGAATTCTCTATTTTTTGAAAGGATTTTAATTCATGTTTTATTAAGTAAATATAGCCATATCTACTTAAATCAACAGTAAATGTGATTAAGTAACCATACCCTCCTCTTGTAGCAAAACTCATTGGACCGCACACATCTGTGTGTATAGGGCCCAATAGTTCACTGGCTCGCTCACCTTTACATGTGAAAGGTGATTTTTATCATTTTTCCAGGCAAACATGCTTCACATGTATCATATGAATCTAAGTAAAATGAGTCCAAAATGCATTCTTTAAGAAGTTTCTGGATGTGTTTGATGTTCACATGGCCAATATGACAATGCTATCTTCGTTATTGATCACTAACATATGTGTTTCAAAATCTATCACATAAATCTCATTAAGTAAACGTGCATTGCAGTAGAAAACATAATTCTTTGAAATAGTGTGTAAATTTTGTTTAATATATAAATCACGACCATCCATGTCCAACATAGAAGCATGAATAATGTTCTCAGAAATACTCGGGAAATAACAACAATTTTTCAATTCTATTACAAGCCCCGTGGGGGAATTCTAAGACGCACGTCCCTACACTCAGTGTCACGATCTTAGCTCCATTGCCAACACGTAGGTCGATCTTTCTTTAGCAACTCGTCTAGGCTACCTTCGTCCTGCACATTTGAACAAATGTGATCGCCACAACCGATATCTAATACCCAGTTATTAGTACACGTAGCTAGATTGATCTGGATAACAAAGATACCTTAAGTAGTGGGAACTATCCCCTTCTTCTGGACTATCCCACAAGCATCACCCACAAGTGCAACAAAGAAGAGCAGGCATATGAATAATGAGATGAATGATGCGCATTTGTAAGAGATAAACATCGATGACGAAACTAACGAGGATGAAGTGATTTCGGATCACATTGGGCTGCCCCTAGGGAACGCTAATGGCCTTCTCCGTTCTTACAGTTCAGCGGGGCGAAACATGGATAAATAAGATGAAGAAGAGAACCCAATGTTTGACGAAGAGGGTTCGCCTGACAATTATAATAGCGATTCAAATGATGACCAACTAGATGAGGATCCTACCCCTCAACTAATTTTGACAAAAGATGAGAAGATGGTCCTTAGAAAGCCTTGGCAAAACGCTCTAATCATCAAAGTGCGAGGTAAATCAGTTGGATACAACCATCTATTGAAGAAAGTTCAAAAGCTTTGGAGTACAGAAAGACAATCTGAATGATAGACATGGGGTCGGGCTATTACATTGTTCGGTTTTCATCATACAACGATTATGATTTTTCCCTAACATGAGAACTATGGATGGTTCTTGATCATTATCTCACAGTTCATAAGTGGAGTCCCGACTTCCGTCTCGGTGATGATGTACTGAATACTATAGTTTGGGTCCGCCTACCGGCCATTCAATACTTTAGGAGGAAATTTTGTTTAGAATAGGGGATTTGATTGGTAAGACAATGAAAGCAAACCTCACAATGGAGGTGGTGACGAGAGGCATCTATGCGGAATTGGCAATTCAGGTAGATTTTCCCAAGCCATTACTATCGAAATTTCGTCTTTGGAAATATGTCCAACGTGTGATGTATGAGGAAATTCATGTGGTGTGTTTCCGTTGTGGCATGTATGGCCATAAGATGGATACATGTAGGGAGTTGGCTACGGAGGGGAATGCTAGTGATGTGCCAGTTCCGACCACCGTTGCAAACTCACGGGAATGGGTAGGCACAACGGACTTTGGTAGATAGATGGTAGTCCAGCGCCGACCCACAAAAGGAAGGAGGGCTGGTGATGGGAGCGCTCCACCTAGGCGTGCAATAGGCATTGTTAACCCTCGACAGGGGGTAAAGTTCGTCAAAGAGTAGACACTAGGGCAAATGGTGAGGGGTAGACATGGCTCGCCAAGGGCAAATTTATGCTCAAGATTTGAGGTGTTGAACGTGGAGGATTCAGATAATGAACAACATGATCCTACGTCAGTACTTGAAGAACAACATGTCTCTAGGGAAGCTCCTCCATATATCCCTCGCTCATAGGAGCAACGTTCTAAGAATGCTACGAGTGCCCGGGGGTCGTCTATAACAAACATCAATGTGGCCTCTTTTCTCTCTGTTGTTGCGAATCCGTCTTTCGAGAATGATCATTAATTGTTCTCGAACGTCCGCTTGGTGAATGTGCAGGGACGAGGCAATTCGAGTAGAGAGAGCGAGGGGGTCCTTGGGCCCCCAGCTTTTGTATGACTCAAAGCAACTGACATGAGGTGCCCATGTCCAAAACCGTCTACATAACCTAGGTGATTTTACGCCATGTAATAGGAGATGTAAATGGAGGGAGGAACTCAAAATCACCAAGACCTGGAGAACCATCAGGGAACACGAATGACGTTGTTGTTGTGCTTGGTGATTGACCTCATAATGAAGGCGATAGAGGTCACTGGACATCTTCATCGTCCCCATAGAATTAGGTGTGTCTTGAAGCCATGAGGTAAATTTTACCTTTTCTAAATTTTTGATTCATGAAGATTTTTTATATGGAATGTTTGTGGGGCTGCAAAAGATGGGCTCCGTCGTGATTTGAAGGATATGATTTCTATTCATAGACCCACAATAGTTGTTTTGTTAGAACCAAAAGTCAGTGGCAACAGAGCCTTGGGGATCATTCGAAGATTTGGTTTTCTGAATTCTGTATAAGTTGAGGCTAGAGGGTTTTTCTGGAGGAATTTGGGTCATGTGGAAAAAAGATGAGATAGCAGCTTCCATCGTCTCAGCGTGTTGCAAGTTATTAATATTGAAGTTACTCATGAGTCAATGTCTAGCTATTTTTTGGCGTGTATGCTAGTTAGACCATAGGGAAAGGGATGCTCTATTGAATGCATTCGTACATATTTTTCGTGCTCACTCACTGCCATGGTTGGTGGTCAACGATTTCAACCAAATTATGTCTGTGGAGGATAAGCAAGGGGGGTCTTCAAATGGGGATAATCTAATGAAAGAAGTTCGTTGACAGTATGGATACATGTAGCCTTGTTGACTTGGGTGTTATCGGACCACGTTTTACGTGGTCGAATTCTTGGGATACAGGAGGGTGCATTATGGAGCGACTTGATAAAGCTCATGCTAACCTAACCTGAAAATTGTTATATCCCCAACCTAGAAATTGTTATATCCCCATACTTTAGTCCACAACCTCCCACGACGGTGTTCGGACCACCTGCCTATTTGTTTACGACAGAACACGCTGACACCTTTTCGATTTGAGGCTTCTTGGCTTGCTCATGTTGATTTTCAGCGTTTCATTCAAGAAGTTTGGCCAAGATGTGAATCAAATTTTGTGGAGAACTCCGTTAGTTTCCAATCCCACGTCCATGCATGGAGTAAGAAGATCCTTGTGAGCATAGTGCAGAGGAAGCGACATATCTTGAGGCGGTTGAATGGTATTCTGTGGGATTTTGAAAGGGGTCCGAATGGGTATTTGTCTTACCTTGAGAAAAAACTTAGACAAGAGTATGATGAGATCTTGACACAAGAGGAGCTTCATAGGATGCAGCGACATAAAGGCCAACTTATTGTCGATGGGAACTGCAATACGAGCTTTTTTCACCTTTCCATCATTATTCAGAGAGGGGAAAATCGTGTTGGGTTTCTTCTCAATCCTTCAGATTGCCTGGTGAGAGATGATAATCAAATGAAAAGCATTGCAAGGGACCATTTCACAACTTTGTTCCATGAAGATACTAGCCTACAACACCATACTATACCGCATGTGGCTTTTCCGAGTCTTAACAATGAGATGCTTGAATCTCTTCTAGCACCGAGAACAAATGATTAAGTTCACGTAGCAGTCTTTCAAATGGGCTCCTTAAAGCTCTAAGCCTTGACGGTCTTCCTCTGATCTTTTACTAGAAAAATTGGCATGTTGTCGGGGCTAGTCTTTATTCCATGGTTTGGGAGGCCTTCAATGTAGATTGTATTCCGAATGGGATAGATGATACATTGATACGAATGATTTCAAAGGTGGATAACTCATAGTATATTACAGATTTTAGGCCTATCAGTCTCTGGAACGTGTCCCTCAAAGCTGTTACCAAGGTTCTTTCAAACCTCCTTCTGTCAATTACGACGGAAGTCATTTTACCCCTCCAAGCTAGCTTCCTACCGGGTAGGGGTATGACAATATTTTGCTCGTACAAGAATTGATGCATTCTTTCAAGAATAAAGTTGGGAATTCAGGAGTTATGGCGGTAAAGATCAATCTTTCCAAGGCCTATACTGAGTTAGATGGTCGTTTATTTAGGAAACGATTTCTCAACTTGGTTTGCGAGCTATTGGATCTCTTTGATTATGAGTGTTGTCACCTCCGCTAACATGAGTCTTTAGTGGAATAATGAGGTCCTCCAACCTTTTTTACCTTCCTGAGGAATTTTCCAGGGAGACTCCTTTACCCTAAATTTGTTTTTCTATGCATGGAAAGGTTGTCGCAAATGATTAGTAGGCTTGTGGAAGAGAGTTTGGAAGTCGGTTGCTACATGCAGCGGGGACTAAGATCACTCATGTCTTCTTCGCAGACGATTTGATGTTATTCACTGAAGCCTCAGTGGATCGAATGGGTGTCATCATGGACGCTTTACACAAATTTGGAGAAGCTTCGGGTCAAGTCATCAATTGGGAGAAATCGACCATATTTGTTTCGCCAAACACTCCCCGCTACAAATGGCTTCGGCCATTTCTTTTCAGAATAGGATCCCGATCTTAGAGGATTTAGGGATGTATTGGGGGGCGCCTATTGTACATGGGAGGGTGGCTAACAACAATTATAGCTATTTAGTAGCGAAGATACAAAAGAAATTAGCATCTTGGAAAATCAAGTGCCTCTCCCTTGCGGGCGGAATCACACCAGTTAGCTCAGTGCAGTACCGAGCTACATTTTCCAATATGCACGGTTCCAGTCGAGATTTGTGATAGAATTAACAGCATGATACGACACTTTATATGAGGAGGTTGTGATGACTCTCTTTCAGTTCACTAGGTGCTTTGGGAGCAGGTTTGTAAGCCCAAGTGAAAAGGTGGATTGGGACTCCAGAGTGCCCGAAAGTCTGATGCTGCCACGTTGGGAAATTTGGGTTGGCGAATTGCAACGGGCGATAAGGCGATATGGGCCCAAACTTTTAGGGAAAAGTATTTGAAGAATAGTAATGCACTTAATTTCGCTCCTCGACACGGAGCATCGAGTACATGTCGCAGCATAGCCGAGGGGCTGGAAGTTGTTCGTAAGGGGTCATGTTGGGTGGTGGAAAATGATAGTCAATTTGTTTTGGTGTGATTAGTGGGTTGGGGATAAACCATTAAAAGAGCTAGCCATAAACCCGATTGATGAGGTAAGCTACTACTCTTATATACTAGTCTCGTCTCTCAAAATCTTCTAATGTGGGACTTATTCACACTTACTACTCCGTGAACACAAAGGTCCATCTTAGGCAAAAGCGTGGACATTTAAGCACTTAATTGGATGTCACACACGTGCAGGCTCAATAGGAGATTCAATACAAATACAGTGTCGTGCACAGATGCCTTTTTTGGGCTTCATCATGTGTGGGCCACACAAGTACACCTGACAAAGCTGATTCGAAACCGAATATCCAAATCGAATAACCCGATCCAAATCCGATTCGACATCCGAAACGAGGTGATTCGAATTCAGTCTGATCCGCAATTGATCCGACCCGACCCGATCTGATCCGAATTTTCAACACTTATTGGATTCTATAAAGAATAATAAACATATTGACAAAAATATTCGAATGTGACCCGGTCCAAATTAACCCAATCCGATCCGACAAACCATAATTTCATAACCGATCCGAATAGACTCGAACCGAATACGATTCGAATGATCCAAATTGTCAGGTCTACACACAAGAATTCATACCAACACGACCTGCCTGCTCTAATATCATGATAAATTCAACGTGCTCACACGGCAAAAGGAGGAGATAAAGCTAGCACACTAGCCCAATGGGTATCTATCTTAAAATCAATTGACATTAAATGGAGTAACCCATTAGGCTTACATACTAGTCTCTTCTCTCCTGATCTTTCCATTTAGGACTTTCCCGATTAATATCTCGCCGCACGCAAAACAAAGGTTGTCACACGTGTGTGAGATCAACCGGAGTTCAATTCAAATACCCTACGGCACACAAATGCCTCTTTTGAGCTTCCTCAAATATGGATCACATAGGGGTTCATAACAACGAAATTAAAGTTTGTTCTGATACCATGATAATTTTCAACGGGACAACACGCGAACTCGCATCTATCTATTTGATATTTTTC
The DNA here is from genome assembly GCA_900322205.1 of Kewa caespitosa. Lineage (NCBI taxonomy): Eukaryota > Viridiplantae > Streptophyta > Magnoliopsida > Caryophyllales > Kewaceae > Kewa > Kewa caespitosa. The sequence goes on from ONZA01009131.1 coordinate 12,270, forward strand.
CCACATAACAAACTCTAGACAAAACTTTGATCAAATTCTTATTTTTAATGAAGGATTGGCAGCTGCAGTGGAAGGGGAAGAGGAGCATAAAGCTATTTATTATAAGTTTATAACCATAGGAACTCTATTGTTGGGGGAATACAAAGGACCACCAACTTGGAGTTGACTCCTATGGAAGTCCAATCCCAAAAGAAGAGACAGGGACCCACTATGATAAAAACTGGCCAAAAATTGAAAAATTAAAATTAGATTATCCAGCGACACCGTCACTTAGTATGAGCTGTTCTTCAACATCACAGGCCATGTTTCCATCATCTTTCCCGTCTCCCTATATATACGAGCCACACCAATCATGGTATCCCATTGGAAATTCAACCAAATCATTACAAAGGCACAAGAGTACATTCTCTAGAGTTTGCTTCACATTTTGCTGCTCTTGTAGTTTCCTCTCACCTATCATTTGATTTCAAAGACATCCTCAATCATATAATAAGGTGAGATATCTATGTGCATGCATGTCATTATATTCTACTTCCTATATTTCCTCCTCTCACGTATCATTTGTCCATGTGCAAGCTCATTGGAGCTGATATATCTTTACCATTACAAATGTAACCATTTGTTGTATCGTACTACAGTGTTGATTTGGGTTAGAATACTTGTTATGTGACAGGTCTAGGTAATTAATTCCATGAGAATTCCCATGCAAATGTGGAAACAAGCACAACCACTCCTTAGAATCCCTACGACAAGCTACTTCAACATGGAGGTTTTCAACCCATGGCGGCGGCCGAGGGACAAGGTAGTGTTCATAATGGGGGCGACGGGGACCGGCAAGTCCCGCCTGTCTATCGACTTGGCGACCCGTTTTCCTGCCGAGATCATAAATTCGGACAAGATACAAGTCTACAAGGGCCTAGACATTGTGACCAACAAGGTCAGAAAGGAAGAACAATGTGGGTTCCGCCACCACTTGCTAGGCATAATAGGAGACCCCAACATGGATTTCACCCCCAAGGACTTTTGCCTCATGGCCACACACTGCATAGAATCAACCCTAAAAAGAGGGAACCTCCCAATCGTCGTTGGCGGGTCCAACTCCTTCATCGAATCCCTCGTGTCCGACCCTGAGTATGGACTCGGGTCCAAATACAAGTGTTGCTTCATCTGGGTCGACGTATCTGTTCCCGTCCTACACCAGTCCGTATCAGACAGGGTAGACCAGATGGTGAAGGCCGGGATGGTGGAAGAGGTTCGGACCATGTTTGACCCAGAAAACACAGACTACTCTCACGGCATTCGCCGAGCTATAGGGGTCCCGGAGTTCGACCCATACTTCCGGGCCGAGCAGGCCCTTGATGGACCGGCCCAGGCCCGAGAGCTCCAACAGGCCATAACCAACATAAAGCAGAACACTTGCAAACTGGCTTGTAGACAGTTGGAAAAGATCTACAGGCTCAAGCATCTCAAGGGGTGGGATCTAAACAGAGTTGATGCCACTGAGGTGTTGAGAGAGCAAAGCAAAGTCCAAGCTGATGAAGCTTGGGATGAGATGGTGGCAAGGCCATCCATCAGGATTGTGGATCGGTTTCTGTCCCGTCACAGTTTTGGCTTCGGGTCAGGTTTTTCTGCTGCAGACATGGTGATAAGGAGCATGAATATGATCAGAAACAATAACCAGGCCGTGATTGCTACTACAAGTGTTTAACTAGTTAGGTGTATAAATTATTGGCTGATTAGTTAGCTTGGGTGCTAATTAATCATTCTTTCTCATTGTTCCGCTGTGTGCAGTTTTGCCATGTCAGGCAGGGCTTAATTTGTTTTGTAGTTTTGGCATGCATAGTTAGAAATTGGGGAGGGAAGACAAAGGTCAATGACTGACAGGAATTTTGTTTAGTGACAAGACTTTTAAAGTCAAAAACACTTGTATCCAATTACAGTAATTATTTCTTTTTGATTTTATGCCTGATGTCTACTTGTGGATTAGGATGTTCAAGCTATCTAAGGTGTATTTCCTCTTTGCATTTCCATATGTCAGTCCCTTACCCACCAAGAAACATATTGGACAGATTGAGGTAAGTTCTATATTCTCAACATCACTCATTGAAGCACCTAGGCGTGATAGATTAATGGTTTGGTGTTTCAAATACAAGGATGAACACATTACTAACGCCTAAAGGGAAGGAAAGGCACAACCAGTTGGCTATGTGGCCTAACCAGGGACCAAGTCTGCTTCAGCCTAGCTACTTGGCCAGGTCAACTGAGGCCAAATAGCCATAGGTACGGTATCAAGTGCGAGCCAATTGATTTCATTGCATAAAAAGAAATTACTTCCTACGATAAGGATGCTCAATTTTAGTATTAGTATTATTCATATGGTTGCAATTAAGTATAAGTAAA
>ONZA01009136.1:51548-63594 GCA_900322205.1 Kewa caespitosa
AGAGGACAGAATGAACTACTGTTGTCACAAAGTACCTAACAAAGTAACATATTAGGGTAGCTGCTCACACGACTCCAAAAAATAAAAAGCAAGGGAAATTAACTGAAAACTATAAAAAAAAGGAACGTGTTTATCGGGTTGAATGATGAGGTACAACCAAGCCATATTGCTTTTCACTGAGTCTCTGTGTTCAGGTTCCTAGAGCGTTACACACTCCAACTCCCAACTTTGTCTAATCTGCCATGCAGCTCTAAAGCCTGCTTTAATCGTTGCCCATTGAGCTTGAATCGACTACCTTGCTTGGGGTCAAATGTCTCCACCGCCACATGAGGGAATACCTATGAAACAATGAAAGGACATGTCCAACGGGACTTGAGCTTGCCAAGAAACAAATCTAAACGAGAATCATATAATCTAACCTTTTGTCCAGGAGTAAATTCTTTCCGCATAATATGCGTGTCATGAAATAATTTTACTCTCTCTTTATAGATTTAAGAATTCTCATATGCTTCATTTCTTATCTCCTCAAGTTCATTTAGTTGCAATTTTCTTCCAGCAAGAGCATCATTTAAATAATAATTCAGCATTTTAATAGCCCACATAGCCCTATGTTCGAGTTCTAAAGAGAGGTGACAAGGTTTCCCAAATACTACTCGATAAGGTGACATGCCTAAGGGGGTTCAAAAGTTGTTCTGCATGCCCATAAGGCGTCAGAAAGTTTCATTGACCAGTCTTTCCTATTCTTGCGATTGGATACCTTTACCTGCCCACTAGTCTGGGGGTGGTAAGGGGTAGCCAAGCGATGAGTTATGGTGTACTTTTTACAAAAAGCAAAAGAAAAACGATTGTCAAAGTGGGTACCTCTATTACTGATGATGGCCTTAGGCATGCCAAATTGTGAAAATATGTTTTCTTGCAAAAATTTAATGACGACCTTGGCATCATTAGTTAGACAAGGTACAACTTCTACCACTTCGACAAGTAGTCAGCAGCAAGAAATATATACTCATGACCACAAGAGAACAGGAAACAACCCCATAAAGTGGGTACCCCACACATCAAAAATCTCAACAACAATGATGGGTTCAGGGGCATCATGTGTCGATGACTGAGTTTATCCAACTGTTGGCACTGAGGTTAACACTTACAGAACAAGTATGCATCTTTGAACAACGTCGGCCAATAAAAAGCACTTTTGAGAACTTTGGCTGCCACCTTCTTCACACTGAAGGGGCCTTTGCACACCTGATCATGACAGAATGAAAGAATGCTCTCTATCTCATGGTCTGGGACACACCTTCTTATGATTTGATCTGCACAATACTTAAACAAGTACGGGTCATCTAATAGAAATATTTAACAGTGGAGTGAAAGCGCAACCTGTCTTGTTTCCCCTATTGACGGGGTGTTTCACCTGTTACCAAGTAGTTAACAATGTTAGCATACCATGGTTTAGGTATGGATTGCAGAGCCAGAAGCTGTTCACTAGTGATGGTTCTGCATCTGTGGACAATATGCGAGAAAGGAGATATGCAATAAGGTTTTCACTTCCTTTTTTTATCCTTAATCTCACAATCGAATTCGTGCAACAAAAGGATCCAACACAAAAGTCGAGGTTTGGCTTCCTTTTTGGTTAGCAAGTAATGGAGGGAAGCATGATCACTGTACCCAATTACATGTGAGCCAATAAGATATGACTTGAACTTTTCAAATGGAAAGACAAGAGTGAACATTCCTTCTCAGTAACAGTATAGTTAAGTTGTGCTCCAGACAGTGTATGACTCGCATAGTAAATGGCATGGGGTTGCTTATCTATACCCTGTCCTAAAACAGCTCCTACAACAAAGTCGGATGCATCGCACATGAGTTCAAAAGACTCGCCCCCTAGAGGTGGGCTTAATATGGGTGTAAACACTAAGGCATGTTTGAGCATCTCAAAAGCATGCAAACATTTAGCTGGAAAATCAAATTCATTGTCTTTAGCTATTAGCAATTGTGTTAAGGGTTTAGCAATTTTACTAAAATCCTTAATAAACCTCCTATAAAAACATGCATGGCCAAGAAATGCTCTCACATCTTTCACAGATTTGGGAGGAGGGAGTTTAGAAGTCAGTTCAATCTTAGCCTTGTACATTTCTATTCCCTTTCAGAGATGATATGGCCAAGAACAATCCCTTTTTTCACCATGAAATGACACTTTTCCCAATTAAAAGTTAATTTTTTCTCCATGCAACTATGCAAAACTATGGTTAGATTTGAGAGGCAATCATTGTAATCAGACCCGTACTCTAAAAAGTCATCCATGAAAATTTCCATGCATCTTTCTATTATATCAGAACAAATGGAAGTCATAGCATGCTGAAAACTCGTAGGCGCATTAAATAGTCCAAATGACATTTTTCTAAAAGTAAATGTACCAAAAGGACAAGTAAAAGTCATCTTTTCTTGGTCCTTAGGTGCTATGGGTACCTGTTGGTATCCTGAATACCCGTCTAAGAAATAATAATAGCTATGTCCAGCAAGCCACTCTAGCATTTGGTCCATGAAGGGTAATGGAAAATGATCCTTACAGGTGGCGACGTTCAATTATCGGTAATCAATGCACACCCTCCGACCTGATTGAATCCTAGTGGGGATTAACTCATTATTTTCATTCCTAACTACTGTGATTCCGATTTTCTTTGGGACTACTTACACATGACTTAACCACTCGCTACCCAAAATCGGATCTATGACACCACGGTCTTGCCATTTCAAGACCTCTTTCCTGACCACATCCCCTAGGGTTGGGCTCAGTCACTTTGAGGGTCTCTATGGGGCTTAGAATCAGTTTCTAGATTGATTTTATGTTGGACAACACTAGGGCTAATACCCTTAATATCACCTAAAGTCCAACCTATGGCCTGCTTGTATTCTTTCGGTATTGAAATCAACATACTTTCTTGTTCAGATGTCAAATCAGAGAACGTAATCACTAAAAAGTATCATTGGAGCCCAAAAATACATATTTCAGGGAGTCGGGAAGGGGCTTCAATTCAAGAGAGGGTGTCTTAGCACAATGTACAGAATCATCAAGTAAATCATCAACTTGAAGCAAGCTACATACTTCATAATGACACATATCAGCTTCTGAGATGCTTGCTGTAGATTCAACATCACTTACCTCACATACTTGTTGCCACTATGTAAAGTCAGCTTCTGCGAGTAGCGCATCAACCCAATTAAGCATCTCTGTCTCGCCATCGAAAGTATGTGGTTGTGTGCATGCGTCAAACACATTAACCTATATCGTCATATTGCCAAATGAGAGCTTCATCATACCATTTCTGCAATTTATTAAATCATTAGTGGTAGCCAAAATGGCCTGCCCATGATCACCAGAATTTGAGTTTGTGGGTTAGCAACACTTACAGTTTCAAGCACAACAAATCAACTGGAAAAATGAAATCTCTTACTTTATTCAACACATCCTCAACCATTTCTTTAAGTATACTAATCTAAGGATCAACAAGTTGTAAAGTTAGCTCAGTCGATATCAATTCACCAAGCCCTAACTTCTCAAACACACAAAAAGGAATTAAATCCACACTAGCACCCAAATCAAGTAGAGCTCTATCAACGACATTGTCACCAATAGCTATAGAAGTAGTTGGGCAACCCAGATCCTTATATTTGACTGGGATTTCATGTGATACGAGTGAGCTAACATGGGAGGCTAAGAATGCTTTCTTAGGTACACTGATGACTCTCTTTGTGGTGCAAATATCTTTTAAATTTTTTGCATATGGAGGCATTTGTTCAATCACATCAATTAAGAAAATACTGATTTTGACCTGTGAGAAGGTTTCCCTTATTTCTCCATGTTATTTGCTAATTTCTTGTTCACTAGCCTATGAGGAAAAGAGATGTGGGCTTACATACTTTTTCAAGTTGACTTTCAGCTTCCCCCTTACTCTTGTCACTCTCAGAAGGTTGGCTACTGGTTTACTGGAGGTGCACAACCAGTGGCTTCAGGTTCAAAGTGTAGCGGGTCACAAGAAGAAGGCTAAGGTGAAATTTTGGATGATGCTAAGTTCTCTCTCACATGTGTATCTATGTGCCTACCTGAGTGCAAGGAACAGCATTGAGAGCTCTCAAAATTACCATTTTGGTTCTGGTTTTGGACTCATGCAGCAGTACAGTTCCTAGGATTAGTCTTGGGTTGACTAGGAAATGTGTCTCTCTCCCTGTTCTGATTATTCATATGGTTCATTGTCTCGACAACACTCTGTAGGGTTCTGTCCATGGTTTTATGTCTCTTCTCAGTTTTAGAGTACCCCTATGTAGCACTGTAATGGGTACAACGTTGTAAACGGGTACGACAATGGGTACGTGAAATGATAATTTCCAAAAAACAAGAAAAAGCGAAAACGACAATTTTTTTTCTTTTTTTTTTTTGTAACAGAAATGAAATAATAGCTTCAAGCTTAATTAAGTCATATCCACCAAACAAAGTACCATAAAATAACTACATTCAAATGGTCTCATTGTCTTCCAAACCAATCAACCAAGAACCAACTAATTCAGCTAAGAGAGAGATAAGGAAAGACCTTGCTGTGCTGAAAGAGGGGGAGAAGCAAAGGTGGTCGCCGACAAAGGAGCAGCCGACAAAGGAGCTGAGAGAAGCCCACTAACCGGCAGAGGACTACGACGACTGACCGAGTGAGCGGCGACAACACATAATCCCCTCTGGTGGCCACCGACGAGTTCTAGGATTTGGGATCTGGGGGTAATGGGTTTTTGATTTGGGGGTATCGAAGAATTTGGGTGACTGGGTCTCTTTTCTCTCTCTTCGATATTAAGTCAGTAAGTATTCTTTTTTTTTTTAATTGAAATTAGGCCGAAACGGCCTAAAAACGGCTGGAAACGGCCCAGCCCATACAGAAACGTTTCCCAACCCAAAGAGAACGTTTCGTGTTTTTTGAAAACGCCCCCCGCCACGTACCCGTCCGTTTCTTACAGTATCCTGGCTCCCTATTGTCCCCGGTACGGGTACAACGACACCCCAGCCGTACCCGTGCTTCATAGGAGTACCCTAGGGGTGGGTGTGTGTGTGCAGTGGACTTGTAAGGATGCCTTGGTGCATTCAGGTGCCCTTGGTTTTGTACACTTGAACCAGCTACGTGTGAACCTTGGCTCGATGAAAGATTTGGGTGATTACGCCAACCTGGGTTCAAAGTTTCACAGAATGGGTCATTCAGAGGCCTTTGATAAGCTAAGTTCACTTTTTTACTTTCCGCACTACGAGCAATGAATGGGCATGCATTCATAACATGATCATAAGAATAACAATGAGAACATTACACACATGAAGGAGATGCAATCTGATTGACAAGGGACGAGGGTTGTTGAATAGATAAAGCTTTCAACTGATTCTATATGACACTTACTTAGACTCAAGGTAAGAGGCATATAATATGCTATGCAACCCCCCTTTGTTGCAGCATTTTTTGAGTTTAAGCTTACACTATCAAACCTACTACTCTCCCATTGCATTGCTTTTTCTGCTAAAACACCAAGGAATTCCCATGCATCGTTTTTCTTCTTGGCTAAAGACTAACCTAGACACATAGGCTCTAGCATAGTCCTAGTGTTAGAATCCATACCCTCGTACAAAATTTGACAAAGATGCCACTTTTCAAGACCATGGTGAGGACACTTTGCCAACAAATTCTTGAACCTTTCCATAAACTCCCAAAACGACTCCCTTTCAAGTTGTGTGAATTGATTGATTTCATTCCTAAGACCCACTGTTTTACTATTGGAAAAATTAGTTTTTAGTAAAACTTTTTCAAATCATGTTCAAGAAGTGATTGAATTAGCCGAAAAGCTATTCAACCATCTCCTGACTTCATCTTTAAGAGCCAATGGAATGAATTTACAACGAATCACATCAATGGGGACATAGGCAAAATGCGTCATGGCACACACTTCCTCAAATTCACCAAGAAAAAAATGTGCATCTCCACTTTTAGACCTAGTAAATTTAGGAAGCATGCTCATATAGTTTGGTTTCAACTCAAAACTCACATTGTCGGGTAAAGCCTGTAAATTAAAACAAGACGGTCGGGAAGATCGAGTAGGGTAAAGAATATCATTTAAGGACCGGGCAGGTGGTGGAGCATCGTCGCCCATGTTAACACTAGGTGAGTTATCTAAGTTTATTGGTTCAGGTTCACTCCCAGTATCAACACTATATAAACGTCTTGTCTTAGGGTCGTGAACCCAAACTTTCATAAACTAAAGAAAACACTTTTTTTTTAAAGAATGTAGATAATAATTAAAGTGGAACTAAAATCATCAAGTGCAAAGCAATACTGCAACTAAACTACTAAAGAAAAAAAAAGTCATAACAAAAGAACAAAATAGGAAAAAGATAAGTATGTACAGAAAGAACTAAGCTACTGGGACAACACCTAAGAACATAAATATAGACGATTCCACCTTTGGAAAGCGCCTACACCTAATTGCTTAAGCCGCTGTTCCCATTTCCTCGCAGACCCATCATGCAAAAGGTACGTTGTTAGAGTGAGTGCGCTTTACTAATAGAAAAAAAGTAAAGGCTCTAAGCTCCTCTCCTTCGACTGATTGTTCGCATCGGATCTCAGGTTCTCTATTGCACTCCTTAAATAGGGTTCTTATCACCTTTCCCTCACAGTCTCGTCATTGCTAAAGTAAGTCATATTGTTCTCAGTCTTCTGGTCGAACTCAAACCTTTCAGTCTATTTCTCATTTTTAAACCCTTCATATGATGTATTTTATTTCTTTGACATAATGCAAAGCAAGACATCCAGGAAAAAAAGACGAATAAAGGAAAGCCACAATCAGTACATTGAATGTCACTCATAAGCTTGCGACACACAACTAACTGAGCAATGAAACTGCAGAAGCTAAGCACACCAAAAGAGAGACCAAAAGAGAGCTAGAACCGTAGTAAACTAAAAAAAACTGAAACAAAGAGTACCTAATGAACTACAACTCTAAGAAATAAACTACTTGTCCCAGGCAACGGTGCCAAAAAATTGTTGATAAATTTTAATGAAAACCGCAAGTGCACGACGTACAATGATAGTAAACCGGGCAAGTACGAGTCATCCAACAAAGACAAGTTATCCAGTCCTTTGAGTTAGAGCTTATTTAAAACAAAGACTAAACTCAAAACTATCGTGGATAACCCATGAGCAAGGGTGATCACAATTAATCAACACTCAGCTATTTTAGTACGGAATAAATATAATTATCACAACGGCAAACTAATAAAATGATTCAATGCGAGGCAGGCAAAATCAATGATAGACCAAATTGCAAAAGAACTAATTAAACAAAATGAGTAATGAAATTGAATAAAAGGAAAAATCAAATTTCAATTGTATTGATGAAACTCGAACAAAGAACAAGTACACAACGCTACCCTTAACTAACTATAGAAAACTCCAGAAAAGCAAAGACCATGCAGCCTACCCAAATTTGTTTCCGACACCCCATTTATTCAGCTTCAATTCCTTAAATTTAGCATGATTTCTTCACGTACGATGCGCTTCCTTCGGGCTGGATTTGTGGTTGTGGATCCCGCCCATGAAAGAAGGAACTCATGTACTTAGTCCCTCACATTTATCAACTACCATGTATATTTCAGTTTATACAAAATCGTGCCCAAAGTTATAGAGGGGAGATGCTAAGTAGAGAGAGAAAACTAATGTGTTGGCTAAATGGTTGTAATTTATGTACAAGATGGTGATGGTGGTGGATTAGTGGGGGAGGAAGTTGTGATGACCAAGTGAATTTGCTATCCATTTCTCTTTTGCTATCACGTGAGTCTCGCAAGCCAAAATAACTTGTGTTGTTCTTGTTCCTCTTTTAAAGACTTGATTTTCAACATATATCCTTCATCAAAATTAGTACCTAAAAAAAAATACAATAAAATTCAATAGTAATACTCATTTCCTACAAACAAATATAGCTAGGTAGAGACAATACAAAAATGGTTAATATTGCTATCAACAAATACCCTCATACTTAGCTGTTGCTCGTCCTCAAGTAAAACAAAATGAAAAAACAAAAAAAAAAAATGTAAAGAAAATTCTAACTCACTTTCGTAGAAATTACGGTTGCACTTAGCATGTGCAACAAGTCCTATAAACCCCTAGGTGTCCCTAGTGGACGAGTTTGGTCTCGTGAGGGTTTATAGAACATAAACCCGCAAAATCTACACTTAACGAATGCACTTGGAAAATGAACTCATGAGAAGTCCATCAAGGTCACAAACATGTTTCAAAATCACAGTTCACAAATCATTTAGTTCGAAATAAATTATTTAGTCACAAGAGTGCAAGCAAGATACAACCACTCATAACATGTATTTGAGTAAACTGGATATGTAAATCTCACATTGCGCACTATCCTCACATTTAAAGTAGGGTCACTCAACTCTTTCAATTAACAATACAATTCAGGAATTACTAATCAACTCGACCTACGATCAAAGTTGAGTGGTCTTCAGGAGAACACGAATCAAAAGGACTTTTCAGAGTTGTGACGTAAGGCTAAGGTAGGGGTAGGATAAAAATCTTTTAGGCATATGTCGCTAAGAATTCATAAATAGTGGAGCATAGGACTAGGGAACGTTGAACAACAGGCACGTCAATGGCAACAAATAAATGTGCACAACATGCTGCTCAGATTAATCTTACAGTTGCAACACCATAACACTATCATGGCAACTAGCCCAACACTATCATGGCAACCAGGACCATATGATGAATGTCAACAGTAACCAGGTATTTGACCCCAACTTTATAACCAAAATTCAACCCCAATAAAAGAGAAACAAAACAACACCCCAAATCCCATTATTACACATGAACAAGAGGGAGTGCAACTCAAGATTGAGCATGAAACATCATCCCTCACATGTCCAACCTGAAAAAAAAATGCATTTTTTTTGAGTTCCCTAACTTTTTCCTAGGTTGCCCTCTCGGGATTTCAACCTATTGGGCTTCTTCTTCTCCTCCTCCTCCTCCTCCTCCTCCTCCTCCTCCTCCTCCTCCTCCTCCTCCTGATGAATGAAAGAAGAAGGAAAATGTATTAACAAAGAATGTACATATACAAGATCGAACTACAAAAGCCTAGAAGCCAATAAAAAAAACAAAAGAATGTATACTCCAGAATCACTTAGCCAAACCTCACAAGCGAAACCCCCATCATCTTGAATCACACACAACGTTGTGAACTAACAATGCTCCACTAGTCTAGGACTTAGGTTAAAAGATCATTTTACAGGCCATAGGCTTGTAATGTGGGTAATAATGAGTAATAGAAAATACAAATCAAAGGGGATGATTAAGGGAAAGTCAGCATAGGTAGGCCATTTGGCTATGTAGCTCAAAAGAAATGAATGCCTTGATCCTTTTCGTTCGCATACAAGAGGGAGAACCATGCAAGTTCCGAAAGTTAAGTCATGAAAGAGACTCAAGCAATATAACGTTTTCTAAAGGCTAGACCTCACACGGGTACTCAACTACAAGTCCAGTTCACTCAAGGGTGACAAAGACACCTTTGGGGAATATGGTCGTTACTCGCTCTCACTCAAGTGACAAAAACAAAAATTCACAATTTTAAACCAATTTTCGACAAACATTTCCTCAACGGACCATCACTTTGATGCATTTGTCACGTAACAAGAAAAAGACCCCTCCCCCACACTTAAATCTGACAATGTCCACATTGTACTCACATGGAATGGGTGTAAAATAAAAAAATAAAAAATAAAATGAACATATACAATGACACACAAATCTGTACAACAACAAATGACCAAATCTGAACACACAACAATCCAATGACACTTAATTGACATACACCTAGACAGAACAGATGACACAATACGCTACTGTTGTCACAAAGTACCTAACAAAGTAACATATTAGGGTTGCTGCTAACAGGCCTCCGGAAAATGAAAAAACGAAGGAAATTAAATGAGAACTCTAAAGAAGGAACGTGTTTACCTGGTTGAATGCTAAGGTACATCCAAGTCATATTGCTTTTCACTTAATCTCTATATTTTGGTTCGTAGAGCATCACACACTCCACCTCCTCAATTTTGTCTGATCTGGCTGGCAGGTCTAAACTCGATTTCAATCGATGCCCATGAACCTTGAATCGATTACCTTGCTTGGGGTCAAATATATCCACTGCCCCATTAGGGAGTACCTGCGAAATAATGAAAGGACCTGTCCAACGGGACTTGAGCTTGCCAGGAAACAAATATAAACGAGAACCATATAATCTAAGCTTTTGTCAAGGAGTAAATTCTTTCCGCACAATATGCTTGTCATGAAATAATTTTACTCTCTCTTTATGGATTTTAGAATTCTCATATGCTTCATTTCTTATCTCCTCCAGTTCATTCAGTTGCAATTTTCCTCCAGCAAGAGCATAATTTAAATCATAATTCAGCATTTTAATAGCCCACATAGCCCTATATTCAAGTTCTACAGGGAGGTGACAAGGTTTCTCAAATGCTACGTGATAAAATGACATGCCTAATGAGATTTTAGAAGCTGCGTGTATGCATGTAAGGCATCATAAAGTTTCATTGACAAATCTTTCCTATTCTTGCTTACAGTCTTCTCTAGAATTTGCTTAACTTGGCGATTAGATAACTGTACCTTGCCACTAGTGTAGGGTGGTAACGGGTACCCAAGCGATGAGTTACGCTATACTTTTTACACCAAGCATCAAAAACACGATTGTCAAAGTGGGCACCTCAGTCACTAGTTATGGCTTTAGGCATGCCGAATTGCGAAAATATATTTTCTTGCAAAAATTTTACGACGACCTTGGCATCAGTAGTTTGACAAGGTACAACTTCTACCCAGTTAGACAAATAATCAACAACAAGCATTATATACTCATAACAACAAGAAACAGGAAACGGCCCCATGAAGTCGATACCCCACACATCAAAAATCTCAACAACAATGAGCACAACACTTACAAAACAAGTATGCGTCTTTGAACATTGTCAGCCAATAAAATCCACTTTGGAGAACTTTGGCTGCCGTCTTCTTCGCATTGAAGTGGCCTCCGCACGCCTGATCATGACAAAATAAAAGGATGCTCTCTATCTCATGGTTTGGAAGACACCCTCTAATGATTTGATCTACACAATACTTAAACAAGTACGGGCCATCCCAATAGAAATTTTTAACAATAAAGTGAAAGCGAAACCTTTCTTGTTTCCCTCAATGATAGGGTGTTTCACCTGTTACCAAGTTGTTAACAATGTCCACATACCATGATTCAGGTATGGATTGCACAACCAGAATCTGTTCAACAGGGTACCACTCCGAGTTGGGTGGTGGTGGTTTTGCATCTGTAGACAATATGCGAGAAAGGTGATCTGCAACAAGGTTTTCACTTCCTTTTTTTATCTCTAATCTCACAATCGAATTCCTCCAATAAAAGGATTCAACGCAAAAGTCGAGGTTTGGCTTCCTCTTTGGTTAGCAAGTAACGGAGGGCCTTGGTTTAAAAAAGCATCAGGCGCATCGGGGTGCAAAGGGTCCTCGAAGCCGAGGTGTGAAGCATGAGGCGAAAGCGCTCGCCTCAAGCAAGCGAGGTGCACTATTTTCCTAAAATACTTGTAACCAATTTCAAATCATATTTTCCACACAAAACACATTGATGGTAAATTATAAATGCAACCACAAATTGCATACCATACCGCAAGTGGTCTCATAGTTTGCAATTTCATGTAGCTAAAAGCAACCACATATGCCTTTTTTAACAGTAAAAACTCTGAGGTACAGACCCGAGTGTTAGGTATGAAAAAAAAAGATACATTGACATGGCTTCAAAGTTATGCAAACAAGGCATAAATTTATTCAATTCAATATATATCAAGAAACATAAAAAAACTCACTAATAACTTAATAAGAAAAATGTGAGATTGTTTTTTCTTCATTTCAGATCCTACTATACTCATTTTCCTTGATTACATAAAGAA